>OZ025265.1:29006861-29053921 GCA_964019135.1 Arenicola marina
CCAGAATGGCAGAGGCATATCATAACGTCATGTCGTACTAATGACTGCGCTGAACCATTGCACGGTAGCGTTATGCCGCAGTCAATAGGCTTGGCGATCATATATGGTTGGTTGTATACCAAAGTGACCATGGCATGTGCCCAGTGTGCCCTTTTAACCGGCTTATACCGATGTGTGTTAATGAAGTCTGTTACAATTCTATGCTTAATGATGTAATCATACCATTGGTATCATTCCCTGTTGAAATTAATTCGTTGAGCAAATAAAAGAAACGCAAGTTTAGTACTGACTATTCCTCGGACGTCTCACCATATCCTCTTTCCCTTCCACACACACCCTCCCCTGACCGCCTCACCCCATCCTCTTCCCCTTCAACGCCCCCCCCCCTCCACCAGCCGCCTCACCCCATCCTCTTCCCCTTCAACGCCCCCCCCCCCCTCCACCAGCCGCCTCACCCCACCCTCTTCCCCTTCAACGCCCCCCCCCTCCACCAGCCGCCTCACCCCATCCTCATCCCCGTTAACGCCACCCCCCCCCCCTCCACCAGCCGCCTCACCCCATCCTCTTCCCCTTCAACGCCCCCCCTCCACCGGCCGCCTCACCCCATCCTCTTCCTCTTCAACGCCCGCCTCCCCCCCCCCTCCACCGGCCGCCTCACCCCATCCTCTTCCCCTTCAACGCCCCCCCCCCCCCTCCACGGGCCGCCTCACCCTATCCTATTCCCCTTCACCGCCCGCCCCTCCCCCCCCCCCAACCTCCACCGGCCGCCTCACCCCATCCTCTTCCCCGTCAACGCCCCCGCCCCCTCCACCGGCCGCCTCACCCCATCCTCTTCCCCTTCAACGCCCCCCCTCCACCGGCCGCCTCACCCCATCCTCTTCCCCTTCAACGCCCGCCCCCTACACCGGCCGCCTTACCCCATCCTCTTCCCCTTCAACGCCCGCCCCCTACACCGGCCGCCTCACCCCATCCTCTTCCTCTTCAACGCCCGCCTCCCCCCCCCCTCCACCGGCCGCCTCACCCCATCCTCTTCCCCTTCAACGCCCGCCCCCTACACCGGCCGCCTCACCCCACATCCCATCCTCTTCCCCTTCAACGCCCGCCCCCCCCCCTCCACCAGCCGCCTCACCCCATCCTCTTCCCCTTCAACGCCCCCGCCCCCTCCACCGGCCGCCTCACCCCATCCTCTTCCCCTTCAACGCCCCCCCTCCACCGGCCGCCTCACCCCATCCTCTTCCTCTTCAACGCCCGCCTCCCCCCCCCCCTCCACCGGCCGCCTCACCCCATCCTCTTCCCCTTCAACGCCCCCCCCCCTCCACGGGCCGCCTCACCCTATCCTATTCCCCTTCACCGCCCGCCCCTCCCCCCCCCCCCCCAACCTCCACCGGCCGCCTCACCCCATCCTCTTCCCCTTCAACGCCCGCCCCCTACACCGGGCGCCTCACCCCATCCTCTTCCTCTTCAACGCCCGCCCCCTACACCGGGCGCCTCACCCCACATCCCATCCTCTTCCCCTTCAACGCCCGCCCCCCCCCCCTCCACCGGCCGCCTCACCCCATCCTCTTCCTCTTCAACGCCCGCCTCCCCCCCCCCCCCTCCACCGGCCGCCTCACCCCATCCTCTTCCCCTTCAACGCCCCCCCCCCCCTCCACGGGCCGCCTCACCCTATCCTATTCCCCTTCACCGCCCGCCCCTCCCCCCCCCCCCAACCTCCACCGGCCGCCTCACCCCATCCTCTTCCCCTTCAACGCCCCCCCCCCCCTCCACCGGCCGCCTCACCCCATCCTCTTCCCCTTCAACGCCCGCCCCCTACACCGGGCGCCTCACCCAACATCCCATCCTTTTCCCCTTCAACGCCCCCCCCCCTCCACCGGCCGCCTCACCCCATCCTCTTCCTGACTCCCGCATAGACGTCAACCCCTTTTTTGTACAGCCGATATATTTCCCATTAACGTATCACACCGGAAAAGACATTCTACCGAATGTTCTGTCTATTAGACAATATTTCCTCAGTCAGTACACTAAAGCTAATTTCCGGTTGGCGAGGGGGGCGGGGGCCGGAGGTGGGGGGGACGCTGGTTTTCCTCCCGTTATACCGGATAACCGGCAGCTTAATACCCAGCCCCCCCCCCGTCTCGTCCTGCTCAACCCCCGCCATCTCAGTCGCATGTTCCTTTCTTCTGCTTTCCTCTTTCAGTTGGTGTTCTACTTACATCGCCAATCGTTTTATTCCTTATTTACGTTGCATTTACCTTCGCGCCGCGTATGGCGTGGCAAGAGACGATTGCATCACGTGTTCACCGCGGTGGTCTGACGACAAAATACCCCGAAACAAATCACCTAGAACGATATTGTTTTGTTTTCGGCGTTTGGCGTTCCAAGTTCTTTTTCCATCAGGTTGGATCTCCATTGCGGGTTTGTCGAACACTTTCCGTCTGAAGCGCAAACGTCACCGTATGTGATCATATTTTGCTCTGCAAACCGACGGCAACCATCGCAACCATGAATTTGACAACTAATCTGAAAAGCTGGGTCGTTCTTCCATGTAAGGGCGAACCATTGTTTCAGCATAGCTCACGTATTACTCACGCGTAACGTTTACTACAATAGTACATTTCGTGGGTTCTTACATGGAAGATGGACCGAACTCGGCTTTGTCGTATTTTGCTTCGTTTCAAATATCAATTGCCTAAATGGAATTTCTGGCGCTTACTCCCTCCGCCCCAGTCTCCCAAAAAGTCCTTGGCCAACCGTTTCGTATATAATATGGGGGGTTGATCCTATTCACAGTTTCTTTCAAAGTTATCTACCGTCACACGTTCTCCAAGTGGATAGATGGCGCCACCGGCGTTAACTCATTGTTGCTATTTCAGACCCAAAGTGACATGCATATACATCAGTTCTGACATTTCGCACAAAATCCTTGCAAATCGCAACGCAAACCTTGGGGCATTCGCGACATCTGTGCCAGTTTGAGTAATCTCTATTATTATCCACGGCCGCAGTCAAATATTTCGCCCTACCCATGTTAAGATAGCGCATGGCATTCTCATAAAGCGGTGGTATCACAGACCTGAGAGCGACACCTTGCGGCCGTGGTTCCTCCTATCGCCTCACTAAGCGCCCCGTGTGTATGGTCACGTGACCCGACTGAGGATCATCCTTGGGAGTTAGACCCCCGCCTCCCGTCTCCCCTCCCCTCCCTCCCCTCTGCCCTCTCTCCCCTCTCCCCTCCCTCCTGTCTGCACTCTCCCCTCCCCCCTCCCCCTCCCCTCTGCCCTCTCCCCTCCCCTTCCCCCTCCCCCTCCCGTCTGCCCTCTCCCCTCCCCCTCCCCCTCCCCCTCCCCCTGCCCTCCCCTGCCCCTCCCGTCTCCCCTCCCCTCCCCTTCCCTCCCCTCTGCCTTCCGCCTCCCGTCTCACCTCCCCTCCCTCCCTCTGCCCTCCCCTCCCCCCTCCAATCTCCTCTCTCCCATCCCCTCCCCCCTCCCCTCCCCCTCCCCCCCTCCCCCTCCCCTCCCCCTCCCCTCTCCCTCCCCTCTGCCCTCTGCCTTCCCCCTCCCGTCGCACCTCCCCTCCCTCCCTCTTCCCTCCCCTCCCCTTCCAATCTCCTCACTCCCATCCCCTCTCCCTCCCCTCTCCTCTCACCCCTCTCCCCTCTCCCCTCCCCCTCCCCTCCCTTCCCCTCAGCCCTCTGCCCTCTGCCCTCTGCCCTCTGCCCTCCCCTTCCCCTCCCCCCTACCCTCTCCCCTCCCCTCTCCACCCCTACATTCTCCCCTCCTCTCTACCATCCCCTCCCCTGCCCTCTCCCCAACCCTCCCCCCTCCTATCCCCTGCCGCCCTCCCCTCTCCCCTCCCTTCCCCTCCCCTCTCCCCATCTATATTAACTCCTCTTTGTAAATAATCTGCATCCTCCATAACCCCCACCCGTCGCCTCGCTTCTCCCCACTTTTCTTGGCCTTTCTTCTTAGGATATGTTCCACGCCACCACCCCACCCCCCACCTCCCCACCAACGCCCAGCCGGTGCCTTCGCTTAGTGTCCCCGCCGTCTCCAATATATGTATATCACTAGTGACCCCACCCACCGACCCACCCACCCACCACGCCGGCTGCGGATGTCAAACCCAACACGAGGCTTCCTGCCGCCATCTTGTCGCCCGCCCGGACAGCTTTAAAGGTCATGTGTGGCGTTCGTGGTGTGACCTGCATCACCCTCAGCCGCCACCAACAGAAACCGTTACAACGGGATGGGAAGGGGAGAAGGAAAGGTGCCGTGGTGACAATGAGAGTTTTTCGCTTGCCAGCGCGCCTGCATGGCGATCTCCCGCTAGAGGGCGTTCGCGTTACCTCTCGCATCGCTCACTTAGCGCCGGCCAGCGAAAGCTCCCTCTTGTGGGAACGCGGCGACAGTGATGCGAGGTCATGCGCAAATGGTTCTGTTTTTATTCTCGATGAACTCTCGCTCGGGGGGCTTCCGGTCACGTTTCTCGTTACTTTGTGCATACTGTCATCTGCAAAAATCAAAAGTACCCTCATTGTTCCCCTTGGTATCGGGGTTCGACCATGACTAGCCTACGAATGCCCAACTGGTTGTCTCGCTCAATACCTAGGTCGCTGACCAGACAATGTACTACCGCTGTGGCCTTTTCGTCTCTGTTTAAATCTCCCGGTTAAAATGATTAGTTTTTCGCAGGCCTGTCCAAACCGATGTATGTACGGGTGGTGGGGCGTCTCTTTCAGAATCTTCGCAGTAATGAAGATGGATTCCTTACTAAATCCCTCACTGAACAACTAAGCATCGGGTTTACGACGGCCATGGGACCAACCTATTCCGCGGGCTTTCGGTAGAGATCCATTAGTTTTAATTGTAGGGGTCTGGGAAGGGTTAGTGGTGACATGCGAAATATATCGACACCCGACATAGTATGCAAATGCCGACATCAAATATGTCAAAATGCGGCAGTGACACAGTTTTTTTTAGTAGTTTCTCAAAAATAGATACTAGACACTGGACACTAGACACTGGACACTAGACACTGGACACTAGACACTGAATACAAGACACCAGACACTAAAAACTGGACACTGGACACTGGACGCTAGACAATAAGCATTAGAAACTAAACACTAGACACTGGGCGCTAGACACTAAATACTAGACACCAGACACTAGACACTAAACACTGGACACTAGACACTTGACACTAGACACTTGACACTTGCCACTTGACAATGGACTCTAGACACTGGACACTGGACACTGGACACTGGCCACTAGCCACTGAACACTGAACACTAGACTGGCCAAGCGACTCTAGACACTGGACACTGGACACTGGTCACTAGCCACTGAACACTGAACACTAGACTCTGGCCAAGGGACTCTAGACACTGGACACTGGACACTGGACACTGGCCACTAGCCACTGAACACCGAACACTAGACTCTGGTCAAGGGACTCTGGACACTGGACACTGGACACTGGACACTGGCCACTAGCCACTGAACACTAGACTCTGGCCAAGGGACTCTAGACACTGGACACGGGACACTAGACACTAGACACTGGCCACTGGCCACTAGCCACTAGCCACTGAACACTGAACACTAGACTCTGGCCAAGGGACTCTAGACACTGGACACTGGACACTGGACACTGGCCACTAGCCACTGAACACTGAACACTGGACTCTGGCCAAGGGACTCTAGACACTGGGCACTGGACACTGGACACTGGCCACTGGCCACTAGCCACTGAACACTGAACACTAGACTCTGGCCAAGGGACTCTAGACACTGGACACTGGACACTGGACACTGGACACTGGCCACTAGCCACTGAACACTGAACACTAGACTCTGGCAAAGGGACTCTAGACACTGGACACTGGACACTGGACACTGGCCACTAGCCACTGAACACTAGACTCTGGCCAAGGGACTCTAGACACTGGACACTGGACACTGAACACTGGCCACTAGCCACTGAACACTGAACACTAGACTCTGGCCAAGGGACTCTAGACACTGGACACTGGACACTGGACACTGGCCACTGGCCACTAGCCACTGAACACTGAACACTAGACTCTGGCCAAGGGACTCTAGACACTGGACACTGGGCACTGGACACTGGCCACTAGCCACTGAACACTGAACACTAGACTCTGGTCAAGGGACTCTGGACACTGGACACTGGACACTGGACACTGGCCACTAGCCACTGAACACTAGACTCTGGCCAAGGGACTCTAGACACTGGACACTGGACACTAGACACTAGACACTGGCCACTAGCCACTAGCCACTGAACACTGAACACTAGACTCTGGCCAAGGGACTCTAGACACTGGACACTGGACACTGGACACTGGCCACTAGCCACTGAACACTGAACACTAGACTCTGGCAAAGGGACTCTAGACACTGGACACTGGACACTGGCCACTGGCCACTGGCCACTAGCCACTGAACACTGAACACTAGACTCTGGCAAAGGGACTCTAGACACTGGACACTGGACACTGGACACTGGCCACTAGCCACTGAACACTAGACTCTGGCCAAGGGACTCTAGACACTGGACACTGGACACTGAACACTGGCCACTAGCCACTGAACACTGAACACTAGACTCTGGCCAAGGGACTCTAGACACTGGACACTGGACACTGGACACTGGCCACTGGCCACTAGCCACTGAACACTGAACACTAGACTCTGGCCAAGGGACTCTAGACACTGGACACTGGGCACTGGACACTGGCCACTAGCCACTGAACACTGAACACTAGACTCTGGTCAAGGGACTCTGGACACTGGACACTGGACACTGGACACTGGCCACTAGCCACTGAACACTAGACTCTGGCCAAGGGACTCTAGACACTGGACACTGGACACTAGACACTAGACACTGGCCACTAGCCACTAGCCACTTAACACTGAACACTAGACTCTGGCCAAGGGACTCTAGACACTGGACACTGGACACTGGACACTGGCCACTAGCCACTGAACACTGAACACTGGACTCTGGCAAAGGGACTCTAGACACTGGACACTGGCCACTAGCCACTGAACACTAGACTCTGGCCAAGGGACTCTAGACACTGGACACTGGACACTGAACACTGGCCACTAGCCACTGAACACTGAACACTAGACTCTGGCCAAGGGACTCTAGACACTGGACACTGGACACTGGACACTGGCCACTGGCCACTAGCCACTGAACACTGAACACTAGACTCTGGCCAAGGGACTCTAGACACTGGACACTGGGCACTGGACACTGGCCACTAGCCACTGAACACTGAACACTAGACTCTGGTCAAGGGACTCTGGACACTGGACACTGGACACTGGACACTGGCCACTAGCCACTGAACACTAGACTCTGGCCAAGGGACTCTAGACACTGGACACTGGACACTAGACACTAGACACTGGCCACTAGCCACTAGCCACTGAACACTGAACACTAGACTCTGGCCAAGGGACTCTAGACACT
Organism: Arenicola marina; assembly: GCA_964019135.1. Classification (NCBI taxonomy): domain Eukaryota; kingdom Metazoa; phylum Annelida; class Polychaeta; family Arenicolidae; genus Arenicola; species Arenicola marina. Next base: position 29,014,374 of record OZ025265.1, read on the forward strand.
GGACACTGGACACTGGACACTGGCCACTAGCCACTGAACACTGAACACTGGACTCTGGCAAAGGGACTCTAGACACTGGACACTGGACACTGGCCACTAGCCACTGAACACTAGACTCTGGCCAAGGGACTCTAGACACTGGACACTGGACACTGAACACTGGCCACTAGCCACTGAACACTGAACACTAGACTCTGGCCAAGGGACTCTAGACACTGGACACTGGACACTGGACACTGGCCACTGGCCACTAGCCACTGAACACTGAACACTAGACTCTGGCCAAGGGACTCTAGACACTGGACACTGGGCACTGGACACTGGCCACTAGCCACTGAACACTGAACACTAGACTCTGGTCAAGGGACTCTAGACACTGGACACTGGACACTGGACACTGGCCACTAGCCACTGAACACTAGACTCTGGCCAAGGGACTCTAGACACTGGACACTGGGCACTGGACACTGGCCACTAGCCACTGAACACTGAACACTAGACTCTGGCCAAGGGACTCTAGACACTGGACACTGGACACTGGACACTGGCCACTGGCCACTAGCCACTAGCCACTGAACAGTGAACACTAGACTCTGGCCAAAGGACACTAGACGCTGGACACTAGACACTGGACACTGGAAGGGGGTAGCTACAGTTTGTCTCCCGTCAATTTTTTCGCTAACGGCATCGATCGTCGATACCAGAAAATAAGTTTATCTCCTCAAAGCTGCACTTCAGGGCAACTGTGGCGGTGAATTAGGAGACTATGAGAAGGGTTTGTATGTTTCCTTGTGCATCGGTCCCGGCCCAGTAATGTGTCCGCGTGCATAACACTTTAGGCAGACATGCAGTGCAACACAACTCCCAAAAGCCAACCCTTGAGCAAACAGAGGTCCGGTTCATTTGCATGCAGCCTGTGTGTAATTGAAGCGATGCTGATATAAAACCTGCATATTAAAACAAATAAAATCGCATACACACGGGTTCAGCTGTTGTTGAGTATGCTATACCAGCCCAAGCAGCCGGTGCGCGGTTTGAACCTCATCTGTGCAAGTGTGTGTACCGTTATAGCTATATATATGTATGTATAACTATCTATATATATACATGTATAACTATATATATATATTTAATTTTGTCTTAACACTGTAGGGAAACAATCCCTTTCCATTGTTTGGCATACTCCATGGCAGATCGACTGGTTGCGGACTCAACCCTCCATGCTTGCTTGGGGACCCCCCATGCTTGCTTGGGGACCCTCCATGCTTGCTTGGGGACCCTCCATGCTTGCTTGGGGACCCTCCATGCCTGCCTGGGGACCCTGCATGCTTGCTTGGGGACCCTACATGCTTGCCTGGGGACCCTCCATGCTTGCTTGGGGACCCTCCATGTTCGCTTGCGGACCCTCCATGCTTGCCTGGGGACCCTCCATGCTTGCCTGGGGACCCCCCATGTATGCTTGGGGACCCTCCATGCTTGCTTGGGGACCCTCCATGCTTGCTTGGGGACCTTCCATGCTTGCTTGGGGACCCTCAATGCTTGCCTGGGGACCCTCCATGCTTGCATATAGACCCTCCATGCTTGCTTGGGGACCCTCCATGTTCGCTTGCGGACCTTCCATGCTTGCCTGGGGACCCCCCATGTATGCTTGGGGACCCTCCATGCTTGCTTGGGGACCCGCCATGCTTGCTTGGGGACCCTCAATGCTTGCCTGGGGACCCTCCATGCTTGCATATAGACCCTCCATGTTGCTTGGGGACTCTCCATGCTTGCCTGGGGACCCTCCATGCTTGCCTAGGGACCCTCCATGCTTGCTTCGGGACCCTCCATGTTCGCTTGAGGACCCTCCATGCTTGCCTGGAGACCCTTCATGCTTCCATGGGGACCCTCCATGCTTGCTTGGGGACACTACATGCCTGCCTGGGGACCCTCCATGCTTGCTTGGGGACCCTCCATGTTCGCTTGAGGACCCTCCGTGCTTGCCTAGGGACCCTCCATGCTTGCCTGGGGACCCTCCTTGTTCGCTTGAGGACCCTCCATGCTTGCCTGGAGACCCTCCATGCTTGCCTGGAGACCCTCCATGCTTGCTTGGGGACCCTCCATGTTCGCTTGAGGACCCTCCATGCTTGCCTGGGGACCCTCCATGCTTGCCTGGGGACCCTCCATGCTTGCTTGATGACCCTCCATGCTTGCCTGGGGACCCTCTATGCTTGCCTGGGGACCCTCCATGCTTGCCTGGGGACCCTCCATGCTTGCTTGGGGACCCTCCATGCTTGCCTGGGGACCCTCCATGTTCGCTTGAGGACCCTCCATGCTTGCCTGGAGACCCTCCATGCTTGCATGGGGACCCTCCATGTTTGCTTGAGGACCCTCCATGCTTGCCTGGAGACCCTCCATGCTTGCCTGTGGTCCCTCCATGCTTGCTTGGGGACCCTCCATGCTTGTCTGGGGACCCTCCATGCTTGCTTGGGGACCCTCCATGCTTGCTTGGGGACCCTCAATTCTTGCTTGGGGACCCTCCATGCTTGCCTATGGACCATCCATGCTTGCTTGGGGACCCTCCATGCTTGCCTGGGGACCGTCCATGCTTGCCTGGGGATCCCCCATGCTTGCTTGGGGACCCTCCATGCTTGCTTGGGGACCCTCAATGCTTGTCTGGGGACCCTCCATGCTTGCATATAGACCCTCCATGTTGCTTGGGGACCCTCCATGTTCGCTTGAGGACCCTCCATGCTTGCCTGGGGACCCTCCACGCTTGCTTGGGGACCCTCAATGCTTGCCTGGGGACCCTCCATGCTTGCATATGGACCCTCCATGTTGCTTGGGGACCCTCCATGTTCGCTTGAGGACCCTCCTTGCTTGCCTGGGGACCCTCCATGCTTGCATGGGGACCCTCCATGTTCGCTTGGGGACCCTCCATGCTTGCCTGGAGACCCTCCATGCTTGCCTGGGGACCCTCCATGTTCGCTTGAGGACCCTCCATTCTTGCCTCGAGACCCTCCATGCTTGCCTGGGGACCCTCCATGTTCGCTTGAGGACCCTCCATGCTTGCCTGGGGACCCTCCATGCTTGCCTGGGGACCCTCCATGCTTGCTTGAGGACCCTCCATGCTTGCCTGGGGACCCTCCATGCTTGCCTGGGGACCCTCCATGCTTGCCTGGGGACCCTCCATGCTTGCTTGGGGACCCCCAATGCTTGCCTGGGGACCCTCCATGCTTGCATATGGACCCTCCATGTTGCTTGGGGACCCTCCATGCTTGCCTGGAGACCCTCCATGCTTGCCTGGGGACCCTCCATGCTTGCTTGGGGACCCTCCATGCTTGCTTGGGGACACTACATGCTTGCTTGGGGACCCTCCATGCTTGCCTGGGGACCCTCCATGTTCGCTTGAGGACCCTCCATGCTTGCCTGGAGACCCTTCATGCTTGCATGGGGACCCTCCATGTTTGCTTGAGGACCCTCCATGCTTGCCTGGAGACCCTCCATGCTTGCCTGGGGTCCCTCCATGCTTGCTTGGGGACCCTCCATGCTTGCTTGGGGACACTACATGCTTGCCTGGGGACCCTCCATGCTTGCTTGGGGACCCTCCATGTTCGCTTGAGGACCCTCCATGCTTGCCTAGGAACCCTCCATGCTTGTCTGGGGACCATCCATGCTTGCTTGGGGACCCTCCATGCTTGCCTATGGACCATCCATGCTTGCTTGGGGACCCTCCATGTTCGCTTGAGGACCCTCCATGCTTGCCTAGGGACCCTCCATGCTTGTCTGGGGACCCTCCATGCTTGCTTGGGGACCCTCCATGCTTGCCTGTGGACCATCCATGCTTGCTTGGGGACCCTCCATGCTTGCCTGTGGACCCTCCATGTTCGCTTGAGGACCCTCCATGCTTGCCTAGGGACCCTCCATGCTTGCTTGGGGACCCTCCATGCTTGCTTGGGGACACTACATGCTTGCCTGGGGACCCTCCATGCTTGCTTGGGGACCCTCCATGTTCGCTTGAGGACCCTCCATGCTTGCCTAGGAATCCTCCATGCTTGTCTGGGGACCATCCATGCTTGCTTGGGGACCCTCCATGCTTGCCTATGGACCATCCATGCTTGCTTGGGGACCCTCCATGTTCGCTTGAGGACCCTCCATGCTTGCCTAGGGACCCTCCATGCTTGTCTGGGGACCCTCCATGCTTGCTTGGGGACCCTCCATGCTTGCCTAGGGACCATCCATGCTTGCTTGGGGACCCTCCATGCTTGCTTGGGGACCCTCCATGCTTGCTTGGGGACCCGCCATGCTTGCTTGGGGACCCTCTATGCTTGCCTGGGGACCCTGCATGCTTGCTTGGGGACCCTGCATGCTTGCCTGGGGACCCTCCATGCTTGCTTAGGGACCCTCCATGCTTGCCTGGGAACCCTCCATGCTTCCCTGGGGACCCTCCATGCTTGCCTGGGGACCCTCCATGCTTGCTTGAGGACCCTGCATGCTTGCCTGGGGACCCTGCATGCTTGCCTGGGGACCCTCCATGCTTGCTTGGGGACCCTCCATGCTTGCTTGGGGACCCTCCATGCTTGCTCGAGGACCCTCCATGCTTGCTTGGGGACCCTCCATGCTTGCTTGAGGACCCTCCATGCTTGCTTGAGGACCCTCCATGCTTGCTTGGGGACCCTACATGCTTGCCTGGGGACCCTCCATGCTTGCTTGGGGACCCTCCATGTTCGCTTGCGGACCCTCCATGCTTGCCTGGGGACCCTCCATGCTTGCCTGGGGACCCCCCATGTATGCTTGGGGACCCTCCATGCTTGCTTGGGGACCCTCCATGCTTGCTTGGGGACCTTCCATGCTTGCTTGGGGACCCTCAATGCTTGCCTGGGGACCCTCCATGCTTGCATATAGACCCTCCATGCTTGCTTGGGGACCCTCCATGTTCGCTTGCGGACCTTCCATGCTTGCCTGGGGACCCCCCATGTATGCTTGGGGACCCTCCATGCTTGCTTGGGGACCCGCCATGCTTGCTTGGGGACCCTCAATGCTTGCCTGGGGACCCTCCATGCTTGCATATAGACCCTCCATGTTGCTTGGGGACTCTCCATGCTTGCCTGGGGACCCTCCATGCTTGCCTAGGGACCCTCCATGCTTGCTTCGGGACCCTCCATGTTCGCTTGAGGACCCTCCATGCTTGCCTGGAGACCCTTCATGCTTCCATGGGGACCCTCCATGCTTGCTTGGGGACCCTCCATGCTTGCTTGGGGACACTACATGCCTGCCTGGGGACCCTCCATGCTTGCTTGGGGACCCTCCATGTTCGCTTGAGGACCCTCCGTGCTTGCCTAGGGACCCTCCATGCTTGCCTGGGGACCCTCCATGTTCGCTTGAGGACCCTCCATGCTTGCCTGGAGACCCTCCATGCTTGCCTGGAGACCCTCCATGCTTGCTTGGGGACCCTCCATGTTCGCTTGAGGACCCTCCATGCTTGCCTGGGGACCCTCCATGCTTGCCTGGGGACCCTCCATGCTTGCTTGATGACCCTCCATGCTTGCCTGGGGACCCTCTATGCTTGCCTGGGGACCCTCCATGCTTGCCTGGGGACCCTCCATGCTTGCTTGGGGACCCTCCATGCTTGCCTGGGGACCCTCCATGTTCGCTTGAGGACCCTCCATGCTTGCCTGGAGACCCTCCATGCTTGCATGGGGACCCTCCATGTTTGCTTGAGGACCCTCCATGCTTGCCTGGAGACCCTCCATGCTTGCCTGTGGTCCCTCCATGCTTGCTTGGGGACCCTCCATGCTTGTCTGGGGACCCTCCATGCTTGCTTGGGGACCCTCCATGCTTGCCTGGGGACCGTCCATGCTTGCCTGGGGATCCCCCATGCTTGCTTGGGGACCCTCCATGCTTGCTTGGGGACCCTCAATGCTTGTCTGGGGACCCTCCATGCTTGCATATAGACCCTCCATGTTGCTTGGGGACCCTCCATGTTCGCTTGAGGACCCTCCATGCTTGCCTGGGGACCCTCCACGCTTGCTTGGGGACCCTCAATGCTTGCCTGGGGACCCTCCATGCTTGCATATGGACCCTCCATGTTGCTTGGGGACCCTCCATGTTCGCTTGAGGACCCTCCTTGCTTGCCTGGGGACCCTCCATGCTTGCATGGGGACCCTCCATGTTCGCTTGGGGACCCTCCATGCTTGCCTGGAGACCCTCCATGCTTGCCTGGGGACCCTCCATGTTCGCTTGAGGACCCTCCATTCTTGCCTGGAGACCCTCCATGCTTGCCTGGGGACCCTCCATGTTCGCTTGAGGACCCTCCATGCTTGCCTGGGGACCCTCCATGCTTGCCTGGGGACCCTCCATGCTTGCTTGAGGACCCTCCATGCTTGCCTGGGGACCCTCCATGCTTGCCTGGGGACCCTCCATGCTTGCCTGGGGACCCTCCATGCTTGCTTGGGGACCCCCAATGCTTGCCTGGGGACCCTCCATGCTTGCATATGGACCCTCCATGTTGCTTGGGGACCCTCCATGCTTGCCTGGAGACCCTCCATGCTTGCCTGGGGACCCTCCATGCTTGCTTGGGGACCCTCCATGCTTGCTTGGGGACACTACATGCTTGCTTGGGGACCCTCCATGCTTGCCTGGGGACCCTCCATGTTCGCTTGAGGACCCTCCATGCTTGCCTGGAGACCCTTCATGCTTGCATGGGGACCCTCCATGTTTGCTTGAGGACCCTCCATGCTTGCCTGGAGACCCTCCATGCTTGCCTGGGGTCCCTCCATGCTTGCTTGGGGACCCTCCATGCTTGCTTGGGGACACTACATGCTTGCCTGGGGACCCTCCATGCTTGCTTGGGGACCCTCCATGTTCGCTTGAGGACCCTCCATGCTTGCCTAGGAACCCTCCATGCTTGTCTGGGGACCATTCATGCTTGCTTGGGGACCCTCCATGCTTGCCTATGGACCATCCATGCTTGCTTGGGGACCCTCCATGTTCGCTTGAGGACCCTCCATGCTTGCCTAGGGACCCTCCATGCTTGTCTGGGGACCCTCCATGCTTGCTTGGGGACCCTCCATGCTTGCCTGTGGACCATCCATGCTTGCTTGGGGACCCTCCATGCTTGCCTGTGGACCCTCCATGTTCGCTTGAGGACTCTCCATGCTTGCCTAGGGACCCTCCATGCTTGCTTGGGGACCCTCCATGCTTGCTTGGGGACACTACATGCTTGCCTGGGGACCCTCCATGCTTGCTTGGGGACCCTCCATGTTCGCTTGAGGACCCTCCATGCTTGCCTAGGAATCCTCCATGCTTGTCTGGGGACCATCCATGCTTGCTTGGGGACCCTCCATGCTTGCCTATGGACCATCCATGCTTGCTTGGGGACCCTCCATGTTCGCTTGAGGACCCTCCATGCTTGCCTAGGAATCCTCCATGCTTGTCTGGGGACCATCCATGCTTGCTTGGGGACCCTCCATGCTTGCCTAGGGACCATCCATGCTTGCTTGGGGACCCTCCATGCTTGCTTGGGGACCCTCCATGCTTGCTTGGGGACCCTCAATGCTTGCTTGGGGACCCTCCATGCTTGCGTGGGGACCCTCCATGCTTGCCTGAGGACCCTCCATGCTTGCCTGGGGACCCTCCATGCTTGCTTGGGGACCCTCCATGCTTGCTTGGGGACCCTCAATGCTTGCCTGGGGACCCTCCATGCTTGCTTGGGGACCCTCCATGCTTGCCTGGGGACCCTCTATTCTTGCTTGGGGACCCTCAATGTTTGCTTGAGGACCCTCCATGCTTGCCTAGGGACCCTCCATGCTTGCCTAGGGACCATCCATGCTTGCCTGAGGACCCTCCATGCTTGCTTGGGGACCCTTCATGCTTGCCTGGGGACCCTCTATTCTTGCTTGGGGACCCTCAATGTTTGCTTGAGGACCCTCCATGCTTGCCTAGGGACCCTCCATGCTTGTCTGGGGACCCTCCATGCTTGCTTGGGGACCCTCCATGCTTGCCTGGGGACCCTCCATGCTTGCTTGGGGACCCTCAATGCTTGCCTAGGGACCCTCCATGCTTGTCTGGGGACCATCCATGCTTGCTTGGGGACCCTCCATGCTTGCCTGAGGACCCCATGCTTTTCATCTGGTTATCCGTACACAAAGATGGCTCAAAGCGTCATCCGTATCGCCCATTCATCTCTCATCATCGCGCGACATGCAATCTGCCCATTGGCACCTGAGCAGCTGTGCGCGTAATATCACTGATCCCCGCAGGTCACGGGAGCCGGTGTAACACAATAACCTGTCCGGCCGTGATAACCTGTCCGGCCACGCTTCTTTCATGCCACTAAGCCTAACCAGAACCCTAATACTAACCCTAACCCTAACCCTGGCCCTAACCTAATCCTATCCCAACCCTAAACCTAACATACATGGGCTATTTACATAACAACCCCATTCGCTGCGCATGCGCACACGCCAGCCGGACACGTTATCACGGCGGACAGGTTATCATGCTACACCGGGGCTATCAGTGATCAGCGGCCGCCAAAGTGGGCGGCGTACTTTCACATGATTCAACCACCTGCGGCAACTAGACATGAAAGGAGGCCCTCAGGGGCTGCGGGAGGGGTAGTAGTCAACCCTTCACCTTGTACATATAGCGATAAGGAATCTGCTCTTTAGTGACGTGTGTCATACGTGATACATATAGCCTCAGGCAGCTCCTAGCATTGCCCTTGTGGCTGGTGGGTTTGAGGGGGTGGGGGGGGGGTTGTCCGCGGCAAAGCCTCCCCTCTTTTCATCGCCAAAAATGCGTTTGGTCGGGGCTTTTTGCCGCCAAAATCCGCTCGGTCGGGGCTTTTTGCCGCCAAAATCCGCTCGGGAGGGGCATTTTATTCGCGACAACCCCCGCTATGAACGCATGTTTTCATACCCCCCCCCCCCCGTCGTCCCCCCCCCCCCACACACACACGGTAGCAAGTTTCAAACGATCTTTTCCATCACAAATATCCGCTCTCTCAGGCATCACGGGGCACCCGCGGTAACCCCTCACCAGATTTGTATAATGATGCCCCCCACCCCTACCCCCCCTCCACCCCCCCCCACCCCCACCGATTACGTTTTGCAGTCTGCTGTGTCCTATCGTCTGCTGTGTGACTTGTTCGTCTTGTCCTATCGTCTGCTGTGTGACCTATTCGTCTTGTCCTATCGTCTGCTGTGTGACCTGTTCGTCTTGTCCTATCGTCTGCTGTGTGACCTGTTTGTCTTGTCCTATCGTCTGCTGTGTGACCTATTCGTCTTGTCCTATCGTCTGCTGTGTGACCTGTTCGTCTTGTCCTATCGTCTGCTGTGTGACCTGTTCGTCTTGTCCTATCGTCTGTTGTGTGACCTGTTCGTCTTGTCCTATCGTCTGTTGTGTGACCTGTTCGTCTTGTCCTATCGTCTGCTGTGTGACCTGTTCGTCTTGTCCTATCGTCTGCTGTGTGACCTGTTCGTCTTGTCCTATCGTCTGCTGTGTGACCTGTTCGTCTTGTCCTATCGTCTGCTGTGTGACCTGTTCGTCTTGTCCTATCGTCTGCTGTGTGACCTGTTCGTCTTGTCCTATCGTCTGCTGTGTGACCTATTCGTCTTGTCCTATCGTCTGCTGTGTGACCTGTTCGTCTTGTCCTATCGTCTGCTGTGTGACCTGTTCGTCTTGTCCTATCGTCTGCTGTGTGACCTGTTCGTCTTGTCCTATCGTCTGCTGTGTGACCTGTTCGTCTTGTCCTATCGTCTGCTGTGTGACCTGTTCGTCTTGTCCTATCGTCTGCTGTGTGACCTGTTCGTCTTGTCCTATCGTCTGCTGTGTGACCTGTTCGTCTTGTCCTATCGTCTGCTGTGTGACCTGTTCGTCTTGTCCTATCGTCTGCTGTGTGACCAGTTCGTCTTGTCCTATCGTCTGCTGTGTGACCTGTTCGTCTTGTCCTATCGTCTGCTGTGTGACCTGTTCGTCTTGTTCTATCGTCTGCTGTGTGACCTGTTCGTCTTGTCCTATCGTCTGCTGTGTGACCTGTTCGTCTTGTCCTATCGTCTGCTGTGTGACCTGTTCGTCTTGTCCTATCGTCTGCTGTGTGACCTGTTCGTCTTGTCCTATCGTCTGCTGTGTGACCTGTTCGTCTTGTCCTATCGTCTGCTGTGTGACCTATTCGTCTTGTCCTATCGTCTGCTGTGTGACCTGTTCGTCTTGTCCTATCGTCTGCTGTGTGACCTGTTCGTCTTGTCCTATCGTCTGCTGTGTGACCTGTTCGTCTTGTCCTATCGTCTGCTGTGTGACCTGTTCGTCTTGTCCTATCGTCTGCTGTGTGACCTGTTCGTCTTGTCCTATCGTCTGCTGTGTGACCTGTTCGTCTTGTCCTATCGTCTGCTGTGTGACCTGTTCGTCTTGTCCTATCGTCTGCTGTGTGACCTGTTCGTCTTGTCCTATCGTCTGCTGTGTGACCTGTTCGTCTTGTCCTATCGTCTGCCGTGTGACCAGTTCGTCTTGTCCTATCGTCTGCTGTGTGACCTGTTCGTCTTGTCCTATCGTCTGCTGTGTGACCTGTTCGTCTTTTCCTATCGTCTGCTGTGTGATCTGTTCGTCTTGTCCTATCGTCTGCTGTGTGACCTGTTCGTCTTGTCCTATCGTCTGCTGTGTGACCTGTTCGTCTTGTCCTATCGTCTGCTGTGTGACCTGTTCGTCTTGTCCTATCGTCTGCTGTGTGACCTGTTCGTCTTGTCCTATCGTCTGCTGTGTGACCTGTTCGTCTTGTCCTATCGTCTGCTGTGTGACCTGTTCGTCTTGTCCTATCGTCTGCTGTGTGACCTGTTCGTCTTGTCCTATCGTCTGCTGTGTGACCTGTTCGTCTTGTCCTATCGTCTGCTGTATGACCTGTTCGTCTTGTCCTATCGCCTGCTGTGTGACCTGTTCGTCTTGTCTTATCGTCTGCTGTGTGACCTGTTCGTCTTGTCCTATCGTCTGCTGTGTGACCTGTTCGTCTTGTCCTATCGTCTGCTGTGTGACCTGTTCGTCTTGTCCTATCGTCTGCTGTGTAACATGTTCGTCTTGTCCTATCGTCTGCTGTGTGACCTGTTCGTCTTGTCCTATCGTCTGCTGTGTGACCTGTTCGTCTTGTCCTATCGTCTGCTGTGTGACCTGTTCGTCTTGTCCTATCGTCTGCTGTGTGACCTGTTCGTCTTGTGCTATCGTCTGCTGTGTGACCTGTTCGTCTTGTCCTATCGTCTGCTGTGTGACCTGTTCGTCTTGTCCTATCGTCTGCTGTGTGACCTGTTCGTCTTGTCCTATCGTCTGCTGTGTGACCTGTTCGTCTTGTCCTATCGTCTGCTGTGTGACCTGTTCGTCTTGTCCTATAGTCTGCTGTGTTACCTGTTCGTCTTGTCCTATCGTCTGCTGTGTGACCTGTTCGTCTTGTTCTATCGTCTGCTGTGTGACCTGTTCGTCTTGTCCTATCGTCTGCTGTGTGACCTGTTCGTCTTGTCCTATCGTCTGCTGTGTGACCTGTTCGTCTTGTCCTATCGTCTGCTGTGTGACCTGTTCGTCTTGTCCTATCGTCTGCTGTGTGACCTGTTCGTCTTGTCCTATCGTCTGCTGTGTGACCTGTTCGTCTTGTCCTATCGTCTGCTGTGTGACCTGTTCGTCTTGTCCTATCGTCTGCTGTGTGACCTGTTCGTCTTGTCCTATCGTCTGCTGTGTGACCTGTTCGTCTTGTCCTATCGTCTGCTGTGTGACCTGTTCGTCTTGTCCTATCGTCTGCTGTGTGACCTGTTCGTCTTGTCCTATCGTCTGCTGTGTGACCTGTTCGTCTTGTCCTATCGTCTGCTGTGTGACCTGTTCGTCTTGTCCTATCGTCTGCTGTGTGACCTGTTCGTCTTGTCCTATCGTCTGCTGTGTGACCTGTTCGTCTTGTCCTATCGTCTGCTGTGTGACCTGTTCGTCTTGTCCTATCGTCTGCTGTGTGACCTGTTCGTCTTGTCCTATCGTCTGCTGTGTGACCTGTTCGTCTTGTCCTATCGTCTGCTGTGTGACCTGTTCGTCTTGTCCTATCGTCTGCTGTGTGACCTGTTCGTCTTGTCCTATCGTCTGCTGTGTGACCTGTTCGTCTTGTCCTATCGTCTGCTGTGTGACCTGTTCGTCTTGTCCTATCGTCTGCTGTGTGACCTGTTCGTCTTGTCCTATCGTCTGCTGTGTGACCCGTTCGTCTTGTCCTATAGTCTGCTGTGTTACCTGTTCGTCTTGTCCTATCGTCTGCTGTGTGACCTGTTCGTCTTGTCCTATCGTCTGCTGTGTGACCTGTTCGTCTTGTCCTATCGTCTGCTGTGTGACCTGTTCGTCTTGTCCTATCGTCTGCTGTGTGACCTGTTCGTCTTGTCCTATCGTCTGCTGTGTGACCTGTTCGTCTTGTCCTATCGTCTGCTGTGTGACCTGTTCGTCTTGTCCTATCGTCTGCTGTGTGACCTGTTCGTCTTGTCCTATCGTCTGCTGTGTGACCTGTTCGTCTTGTCCTATCGTCTGCTGTGTGACCTGTTCGTCTTGTCCTATCGTCTGCTGTGTGACCTGTTCGTCTTGTCCTATCGTCTGCTGTGTGACCTGTTCGTCTTGTCCTATCGTCTGCTGTGTGACCTGTTCGTCTTGTCCTATCGTCTGCTGTGTGACCTGTTCGTCTTGTCCTATCGTCTTGTTGCCGCGCTAGTCGTTTTCTTCCTTGTCTTACGACACATGAGACATTACCGGCAATAGGGTAGACGCCCGGGAAGGGGGAGGGGGGGGGCATTACACATAGTTAGGTATATACATATGTACCGCCCCAATGACCCCCTTTTGCTCTGAAATCCGAAATATCTCTCGATGTACCCACCTGAGACTGACTTTTTCTTTGCAGTTCTTGACTATATAGTCTAGTTGAAAGTGGTTCCGCATGACATCAAAGATGATGACATGAAGGATCGGTATAAGATATATGTAAAGTACTTGAGCCAACTGAGGACGTCCTGACAATGTATTTCCAAAGAAAAGATAGACATGTGATGGAACATAGAAATTCGAAATTCCATATTTGTTGTTGTAAATAAATTATATAGTGCATATGAACTCAGAAACAATATGTTAGAATCAATGTCGTTTTTAGCGTAACGTAACTAGCTTGTGTAACTGGCAATTGTTGTTGCGATATATGAGAAAAAAATAGTATTCCATGTCTTACTGCCTTCTGTTTATGCTTCAGCAGCTTAGTATGCATTAAACAATGTGGCTTCCCATGTCCTATCGTTCTATATTCGCTAATCTATTTGATTGTCTTCCATCGCTCCATTTCTGGTCTTCGTCATTAACTACTTTTCCTAAACTGAATCAACCTGTTCAGTTACTTTGTGCTATGATATCTTAGCAATCCACAGGGGCAGATCCAGTAAATCTAGATAGCGTTGGCCGGTTTCGGTTTTCATATGTTAATTGGTATAAATTTCAGCTCTAAAAGGGAAGGGGGGGGGTCCGGCATCGGGGTCGGGGCCGGGTCGACCCCCCACCCCTAGATCCGCCCCTGATCCATCATCATGACGAAGCCATCAACACATATGTTTATCTTTTTGTCACTATAAATCATCGAACCACCAAGATAGGCAGTCCTGACATTGTCACAATTTATGGTCACGAAGTACACGTGTGCTTGATGGTCAACAGCAGCGGCGGATCCAGGAATTTAAAAAAAATGGGGGGGGGGGGGTCCATAGAAACATGTGACCCGGGTGGGGGGCGGGGGGCGGGGGGGGAGGGGGGCTCGGAACAAAAATTGCGACCGGGGGATCCACCAGCTTTTTAACGACCGGGGGCGGGGGGGTGGGGGCGCCTCAAATAGCGTTCTTTCTCAAAAGGGGGGGGGGGTCTCCACGCCTCAGATGGCCTAAACCGGCATTCTTCCTCAAAAAAAGAGGGGGTGGGAGGGTCCGCCCCCCCCCCCCCGCCTGGATCCGCCCTTGACCAGTGCTAATGCTACGGATTGCGATACGTGTAAGCAGTAACACGACTGACGAAAGCCGTGCGCATGCGCACACACACATAGAATGACGTGGGACATTTCACACAAAACTCACCTCCCTCACGAATGTTGCCTCGGGACAGAAGCCAAATCTCGCCTCTTCTCGCCAAGTAGAATAGACTGGCCGGAAAGCTTGGCACAATCACTGACTGCATGTGTTCATTCAGAGTTCGTGCGAGACTCCTAGCAGCGGGGAGGCGGGCAGGCATTCAGGCAGGCCCCCTTCTAACCGTGGGCCTTTGTTCTCCATTGAATACTGACGCAGTCGCAGTTCGCGTGATGTAGCAATAGGTCTACAGAAATATAATTACGACACGCAGCGAGCGAGCAAACCTGGTTAGTCGATAAAAACTAACCGCGGGATAGTGCAAGGCGTCTAAAACCATCGAGCGCGTCCGAATGGGCAAAACCAGTACTTGGGTGAATATTAGTCGACTAAATTGATTACAGGCTATCTTTACAAGAGGTTGGTGCTGGCTATGTTTGATCCAGGTGAATAAAAAGGTGGTCAAGCTTTATGGGGGTATTCCGTTCATATCGCGTCATGAGTAGGCGGCGCGCGTGTCAAATTCAACTGGGAACGGTTATACTTCCAGTTCTCAGAAAGCTACATGAGCTGTGGACACGAATGCTGTGTTGGATGCTTAGTCGAGGGGGGGGGGGTGGAAGAGTGTGCGTGTGTGGGGGGGGGGGGGCTGTAAAACATTAGCACATCCAGGGAAGTTGGTGGGTGGCTGGGGGGCGGAGGGCACACGGGTCACGTACTCCCGCTTTTATATACGGGATAACAAGGCGCGTGACCCAGCTATTGTATAATGTATATTAAATTGAATATTGAATCCATATCTCTATATAGAAAGGAATCCCCCTCCTGGTTTTGGCAACTTCCTGGATCAGCCACTGACTAATACTAGATGTGAACCTCTCTGGTCCTGTTGTTTCATGTCCGGTGACCTATTGCTAGATGAAGCAGCAGTTGGATTATTATCACGCAAAATACACATTTCGCTTTTCAAATGTCAATTAGCAGTTGGGACGAATGAAACACGGCTGCGTAGGTTACAGTGGGCGCATTTCTTTGGTAACCCGGGTGTATCCCTACGGTGGACCGAATACGCACATTACGCATCGGTTCACCGCCCGACACTTATTTCACCCGGGTCGGGTGCTGGCGCATGCATTCGGTATGCCGATGTGCCCCGTTCAAAACAGCCCGAGACATTCGGGAAAAGATGGCGGCTGATTAAAAGGTGATGAGAATAGGCTAGTTCCATTGCCCCTACGTGCACCGGATGTGAACGGTGTGTGTATTTCATTAGAATATCCCTATCGGCACACCCGGAAGTTTTCTGTCACATGTTGCGGGCTCCCATTTTGGGCACATTAAGTTTTGCTTTTGTTTCTTTGCTCAAACATGTACTTTTTGCACAGGTTAGGATCGACCCCGCCCACGCGTTGTTCCCCTGGACTCGTAGGGTCTAGAGGGAAGGGAATACCTTTTCCGATCTCCGCGATTGGCCTCCAGGAATTCTTGAAGATTCGCGATCAGCTGTTGGCAATTTTTGGGATCGTTATCCGTACAATTCCTGATTCAACGCGAAGATCTTTTCCCCATTTACCGCGATCCGTTATCATAGCAGTCTGTGAATTCCTCGATATTCTTGATATCGCTTTTAAGGTGTTTATTTTCGAGCCCGGTTTGAACAGTCCTCATGTTGGAGATTCGACATTGCTCTCCCTAATTCTCAGGGATTCGTGATTCAGAGGGGGTATCCCCCCCCCCCCCGGTATATCACACAATACATGGACTTTAATATCCCACCTTTCACATGAGACTAAGAGGCCACTCGGGATAGGGATATGGTGTAGGATAAAACATGGCATATTACACACCTGACAGGGCTCGAACCCACGACTTACCTACTTGCCGCTCACCATGGCATGCGTGTGTATGGAGATAACTGTCTTTGTCAATCACAGAAGCTATTTCACGAGGTGGCCGTTGATATGTGTATTCGCTATCGGTAACCTCGTTAAATAAATAAAGTTTATACCAAAAAAAAATCACAGAAGCTAGTACGGAACGGGAGCGGCGGCCGGCGCGATAGCTCCGTGGGTTAGAACGCTCGCATTGAGTGCTTTGTCCACCTGAGAGCCTAACGACACGCGGATCGGTGGTTCGAGCTCTGCTGTGGCCATGTCTGTGTGGTCGCAGGATAAAGATCCCATGTCCCAAAGAGTAGGGGGCTACGGGTGGCCTGGGTTGCGGGGCTGCAAATTCTTTCATGATGGCCAGTATAACAACCGCTGCAAAGCGTGTGATGGAGTGGGGCATTAGGCCGGACATGCAGATTGTCCCGCTAAGAACTCAGAAGAAAACGTCACCGTTTTCCAGGGGCATTCTATGGTGCTGTTAAATATGCACAACTGCGATCTCAGTGCGTATGGGCACACCTTTGACAGCGTTGAAAGATCAGTTCAGTGGCGTAAGGCCGTACTCAACAACAACCCGGATATCGCCGATGGAATCATCCAAGCGGCTCATGCTGGAGAGGCACGCCGCATTGGCAGAGAGATAAGCGAAACGGAGCAGTGGCAGCAGCAGTGTGAAGCGGAAATGCGTCATCTCATCAGCCTCAAATTCAGCAGAGCGAAGCCTTCGAGAAAACGCTTCTGGATACGAAGCCATCATAGCGGAGGCAACTAGAGACAATTTCTGGGCCTCATGCAGGCCTGAATCCGGACCATACCAAGTCTACCAGAGTGTCCTTCTGGCCTGGGCGCAATGTGCTAGGGAATATCCTTATGCAGGCAAGGGATGAGTTGCGAAGTGTCATCCGCGAGCCCACTAAAGGCATCCAGGAACAACCTCAGGATGAGACATCTTCTGATAATATCAGGTCGTCTCATGGTGTTACTGAAGCTGCTGAAACTCGCAAAAGTGACTCCGAAGAATGCCACGACAGAAGAGGTCGCGGCGAAAATCGTCAACCTCCAAATCGCGCCCATCGGAGGGCAGCCACAAGCTCCGGCCAGCGGGGTCAGAAGACTACGAAGACTACGAAGTGAGGAGAAGACATCACACGTTTCCTCCGCAGCGAAAGAAACCGGTCAACCACCCCAAAACGGAAGCCAACCAGCTCTCCAGGAACTGGCACAGAACAACGTAAAAACCCGAGAAAGGATGGCGCGGACAATGGACACATCAGTTAGCTCGATATAGTCGGCGGCCACTGATACCCCAAAGCTTAAATGGATATTGTACCCCGGACTTTCGAAAACGGTTTAAGACGGTAAAAGTTCGAAACAGTTATCTACATGTCAAAGTTGGATAATATAATTATATAAACGAATCGGAATATATGTATCGCTAAAGCAACCTAGCTATATTACTGCTTATGAAGCGAGTATTTTACTGGCTAATATATATTTATATGAATCTAAGCGTTCTTACCTTAAACTGCCGGGGGCTTAGAAACCGCTGTAAACGACGCACAATATTCAGTTTCTTACAAGATAATTAAGCGCATTGATATCGTTTTCCTGCAGGAAACCCATGCTACATGCGAGTACGAACCAATATTTAAGAGAGAATGGGAAGGCATATCTCGACGTAATTTCTCATCGTCCGCATATAGTAGAGGTGTAACCATTCTGTTTCGCAAAGACATTAAAGTAGATATTGTTAATGCACATAGAGATGATAATGGCAGAAAACTGGTGATTAACGCGAGGATAGATGATGAGGAATTGTGCCTGGTTTGCGATTATGCACCAGACAAATATAGAACGGAATTCTTAAAACGACTGTCAACCTGGGCCACGTCAGTGGCGGATCTAGGGGGGGGGGGGGTTAGGGGGGAACTGGGAAACTGAACATACACTGTTAAAGTCGGGTTCTCCAAGCCCAAGCACCCCTACCCCCCCCCCCCTCCCCCCGGTCACAAGTCTTCAGAGAAGGCTCCCCCCCCCGGTCGCAACTTTTCAGAGAGCAACACCCCTCGTGGGAACCTGAACATACACTGTTAAAGAGAGCACACCCCTCGGTCGGAAGTTTTCAGAGAGCAACCCTTCCCCCCCTTTGCAAATTCCTAGATCCGACCCTGCACGTATTATGCCTGTAAAAAATAAGATAATTATGGCGGGCGATTTCAACAGTGTATTTGAGAAAAGGGATAGGTCATCAGGTTTGCTAGACTATACAAGTACTTTCATGGATAAATTTGTGAAGAAAATGAATGTCGTAGACTCCTGGCGGTCACTAAATCCGACAGAGATCGGGGATACATTTATTAGTCGTGCGAGAGATGGGTGCATGAGCAGAATTGACTATGTCTTTATGTCACCAACGCTGCAAGAGACGATAAAAGAAGCAACTGTTGTTACTGCACCTGTACCAGATCACAGAGGGGTTTATGTCTCCATGAGGGTGTCCTCCAAAAAACTAGGGAAAGGAGTATGGAAGCTGAATAATAGGCATCTTAAGGATGAGTCGTTTGTTGCGAATATTAAATCTGTAATAACGCAGAAAACAAGCGAATACGAACATCGGGTTTCGAAGTACCTGCTGTGGGACCTAATCAAATTTAGGTGTAAACAATTTTCTATCCGCTTTAGCATCAATAAGTGTAGAACCACTGTTTGGAAAACTCAACGTCTGGAGGCTGAAATAGCAAGGCTGGACTCCCGATTGGCTGCAAAATATGATTATAATACCTCTAATTTGAGAAGGGATCTGAAAAACGAACTTGATGAAACAAGTCCGAGCACGTGCCCAGTGGATAGAGGAAGGGGATAGAAGCACTGGATACTTCCTCAGACTTGAAAAGCAACGGCAAAGTAACAAAGTAAAGTCTGGTAAATAATAATGGTGCTATAATGGACTCTAATGAAAGTATTTTGTCACATTCTAAAGAATTTTATAGTGAGTTATATGCAGACGCCAAGGGCGATGAACTAAGCATCGATATGTACATAAAGCACACACAAATATCCTGTAAGCTGGATGCAGAGGAACAAGAATCCTGTGAAGGGGAAATCAATGTAGGAGAAGTAGACTTAACTATTCGAAACTTTGGTGATGGTTTTATACGGTGGATAGAGACACTGTATAGCAACCCGACCATTCGGGTCAAAAACAACGGTTACCTCTCAGAGCCGTTCGTAATGCAAAGGGGAATTCGTCAAGGATGCCCTGTATCAGCACTTCTTCTTATCCTTGTAGTGGAGATACTCGGCATAAGAATTAGGGAAAACGACAAGATAAAAGGATACTTTGTAAGATTTAGGAAATATCAGATGAGGATTAAGATCTCTCAATATGTATAATGACACAACCTTATTCTTGGAAAGTATAGAAGATATGAGTATCGCCTTGGAAGAAATAAGTAGATGGTCTGGCATTGCTGGGCCCGTGCTCAATCTAGATAAAACAGTTGGCATGTTTCTAGGGGATCAAAAAGAGCTAGAAGGTACTTTTGGTGGTATCAAATTTACCAAGGAACCAATACAATTCTTAGGTATATATGTTGGCTACGACAGCGCGAGGTGTAACAGCTATAATTGGTACATGAAATTGGATAAGATAGAATCGCAAATAACACAATGGCAAAAAAGGCATATGACAATGTTTGGAAAACTGTCTGTAATAAAATTCCTACTTTTTCCCAAAATCACACATGTTGCACAAAACTGTGTGATATATATATGCCCTCGGACTTTGCTCACAAATTAAACAAGTTACTATATGGTTTCATTTGGGGTGCCAAAGATAGAATCAAACGAAATGTCCTGATAAACAGCATAAAAGTAGGCGGGATTGGAATGGTGGACATAGAATCTCATTATCGTGCAATTAGATTGTCGTGCGTGAAACGCCTCTTTCATCCTGGTAATGAATCATGGAAGTTTATAGGAACACACTATTTCGAATTCCTTAGCACTAAATTTGCATGCATGTTATTCAAAGGTATCAATGCAAAAAATGTTCCACAGATCGACGACCTACCAGAATTGTATAAAGAAATGTATGTATTTTATGGTATTGTAAATGAGTAAAGAATGTGTGCGAGATATTACAGAGGAATGTATAGGGGGTAACACATGTGTACAAATAAATAGAGGTAAGCGTCAAAACTGCATCTTATTCAGGTAATTCACTGAAAGTGGTATATGGTTCGTAAAAGATTTGCTAATAGGCAATGGTCAAATAAGTGAAGATTTCGTTTCACAAAAGGTCAAGTGCAAAGTGAATATTTTATCCGAGATATATATATTGAAAAATACTCTCAAGCATCATGTTATGGGTGATCTTCAAAACGTACCATGTACGTACCATGTGTATCAGAGGAAAATCGTACAATTTGTCGACAAGAAGCTTGCAGAATTTAACTATAAAGTACTAAACTTGCAACTGCCGTGTAATAAGAATCTAAATTTATAGGGTAAGTAAAACTAAAGATAAGTGTACACATTGTGGTGGATTACATGATATCATGCACCTCATTAAGACGAAAATCTATTTTCGTCTTATGTCGGTGTGTTCGGTTTGTCTGTCTGTCTGTCTGTCTGTCTGTCTGTCTGTCTGTCGGAGCATTATCTGTCGAATGCCTAAAGATATCGTTCTCTTCTTTTACCAAAACATTCCGACAGCCAATCGACAGGTCAAGTTCGTGAATGGGCAATATAACTTAAAGGTCAAGGTCACGATGACGTCATACGTCCAAAACACATTTTCCGCTCTAGCTCTCTTAATATTGCAGTTAGAGAGCCGCAATTAGTGTCAAAATACTCAGCTCCTCAAAGTCTTTCTCGTTACTGACATCAGATTTGATGTAGGATGAAAAGTTTTCGCGCCACGGGCTCTTGAAAATTGACAACTTTGGATTTTTTTTTTTTTTTTACAAAGTTTGAGATATCGACTTCTCCTTCTGCATAGATAATGCCACGGCCTACCGTCAGACCAAGTTTGTAGATGGGCAATCTAGGTCAAAGGTCAAGGTCACAGGAATTTTTCACATTTCGCTTAACCATTGAAAGATAGGACCAAAAATCGGAAAAATCACTACTACTGTCTTAGTTTTCATCTAATGACGCTCACCATTATTTCTGTTATTGGGCCCATAGGTACGTTATATATCGCCTCAAAATTGTAAAAATCGCCCGAATAGTTTTCCCGCTAAAAATTCCCAAAGTTTAACATGGGATCCTACGGCAGCATTTTGGCGGGAAAGTGGTCTCAATTTCTCCGTGAAGGGCACAAGTGAGACAAACGTCACCTGGCGTGATACATGACATTAGTAATTGGGCACGAATAACTATATTGGTCAAGGTCACGCTTCCAAGGTCAAGGTCGCAGCAAGGTCAAGGACACGAAACATGTGTTCCCGCGTAACTTCGTTAATATCGCGTCTAGAGATTCGTTGTTTGTTGGAGAGTATTCTGCGGAGAGAGGCGGACACGCATGACTGGCTCAAATGTTTCCGGATACTGAACGATTTTCGAGTAATCGGCCAATCTATATTCAGCGTACGTGTCAAGTGGCGTTTTGAACTTTGCAAGGCCATAACTCGGTTAATATTTGAGATAGGGAGCCCAGATTTGGCATGAATGGAGAGAGAAATGTGAGCTAGACTTATGAAAACCACCTCAGAAATGCTCTAGGACGCTTAGTTTGGCCGCTAGAGCGCTCACAAGAGGTGCACCCCCCTCCATGCCGACGCTCCCATTATGAGTCAACGGCGATATGGACCGGCACTCTTTCGGGGTTGCGATGGCCGCCGTTCGCTTAATAGCGACGCTAGAGAGTCGGGATTAGTTGCAAACGACGGGCAAATGTCGACTTGGATATGGAAACCGCCTTCACATTTTGCCTATCACGCATAGTTTTCCCGCTAAAAATTCCCAAAGTTTAACATGGGACCCTACGGGAGCATTTTGGCGGGAAAATGACCTCCCCAATTTCTCCATGAAGGGGACATCTCAGACAAACAACACCTTGCGTGAAACATGACAGTAGTATTTGGGCGGAAAGTACTATATTGATCAAGGTTACGCTTCCAAGGTCAAGGTCACGGCAAGGTCATGGTCATGAAACATGTTTTCCCGCGTAACTCAGTTAATATTGGGTCTAGAGATCCGCGGTTTGTTTCAAAGTATTCTTCAGAGACAGGCGCGAAAGTTGTGTGCCTTCGGATTTCACCTCACATTTATAGTTTTTGAGTTGGATGATCAATTGTAACCCAAGAAAAATTATACAAAATTGCGGTGACCACATGCATGCAGGTAGATTACCTACATGTGGTGGAATATGTACCAATATTACTAACATCATGTGTGCCAAATGCCATGGAAATCGAACCAGTAGTTTGAACGCAAAGAAATATTATCCCATTATAAAGACTCGATTCCGCCACTTGAAGACGGATCGAGACGTTTCGGCCTATATAACCCAATATTGTCACTAGCCCTTTGCAATTCTATGTTCAAAAACTGACGCCCGCGGGCCGAATGTTTCTTTTATATCAACCGAAATGTGTTTCCAGCATAAAAACGAAAAAATATTAATAATAGGTACCCAGTTGGGTTTGAACACCCAACCTTCATGCCCACTGTCGAAAGCCTTATCCACTACGCCAAAGTGCCGCGTTGTACGTATATGCTACTGTTTCAGAAGTCCCCAAACCCGCTCGATCAGTCATATTTCATACGAAATCCTGCCCTCGGTCTTCCATAGGCTCGACCGAAGCACAACATCCGCCCGTCTCGATCTTTATATCTCGCACCACAACGAAACAGGTCCACATTGGGTAATATCGGGTATATATCCGCGGTTTGTTTCAGAGTATTCTTTAGAGACTTTTTGGAGATTCATATATTCTCGCTATCTTCCAGCTATGTTATAAGCGGGATTATGAATGCGGCCCCTTTATCTGTGACCTTTCATAGTTATCGGCTCATGGTCAGTTGCACCTATCCCCCGATTTTCGTCTTTCCTCTCAAGCTATGCTTGTTTATGACTGTCCTCATGCACATGCAATGAGGGATATAACTAGCAGATCATTAGGTCGCAGTGATAATATTCGTGATGTTATAATTGGAGTCCCAGAAAGTGATTACAACATTTTGTTTTCGACGACCGCGTATTTATTATATAAAGAATTGCTTCTCTCGAACACTTGTAGACTGGAACACCAAATAGATTGCCGGACTTTCTTTATCACGTAATTAGACTATGAAAGTTAAATGCTAAAACAAATAAGAATAAGCAGTTCTGCTGCATCTTTACTCACAACAGTTAAAAACGCCTTGATATAGAACGTGCTGATATATTTTTCATGTGTTGCTTTTAACTCAATGAATATATAGATTACTTGAATGTATTGCGTGAATTTTTTGTATTTATGTATGACCTCTTGGAAATAAAGAATTACATTTTTTTTTTAAATACTCTTAAAAAAGAGTAGGGGGTGGGTTGCCCCCGGGGACATGGCTACACTCTCCTTTCCTTCTCCCATTGACGCGATATGACCAAAAGTGGTTAAAGCGTCCTGAATAACCAACCAACCAACCAGAACGTGCGCTTGCTTGAGAACATGAGATATGTCCATGGACAAACAACTATACTATTTACCCTTACACGACTGATGGGAGAGTATGCTAACTATCCACATTGATAAGGTGTGTCATGGCGAGCACTTTGGCTTCGTGCAAGGATCTTCAAATCTAATTATAGGAAAATATGTTCCACCCGAAAAAAAAACAATATTTGCTATTCATGCAGTAACTTTCCACCTTGCTGTCGACAAACGTAAACGTACAGATAATGCGATTCTTACATTATTAAAGGTCAAGTGGTCGGCCATAAGCGTCGAGGCAACATCAAGCCGGACGCTCGCAGGCCCGGCGGGGGGGGGGCACTATTATACGTATCTGGTGGGGGGGGGGGGGGTGGTGGCACTGTTACACAAATCTGGTGGGATTCCGCGGGTGCCCCTTAATGCCTAAAGGAGCAAAGATTTGTGATGAAATGGATACTTCTATAGAGCGGATATTTACAAATTTGCGACCAACGGAAAAAATACCCTTACCGAGAGGATTTGGGCGGTAAAACGCCCCTTCTGAGCGGATTTTGGAGGTGAAAAATGGAGGGGGTGCTTTACCGCCGAACGCCCCAAACCCAGGAATGTATTAAGTACCCTCTACCCCTGGGCTCACAGGCGAAGGTTGCCACATTATAAACTGTTCACTATGGCCATAAAATATTTAGCACACACTTAAAACTGGGGGCGATTAGTCATGTCGTCCAAGGCGGTGATGGCCGGGACAAAAACACCGGAAAGAACATGAAATCCATCAGCTGCAAGCTCGACACCTGATATCCGAGATGGCACTGCTCCTAGATAGGCAGCTGCAGTGCGGTGCTTGAGCTTCTTAGACAACCGGTCCTAGAATTGTGGCGTCGTCCCGATCAGCTTGTGATAGATCGATCCATGGTGTCGATCGTTCACTGACGCCACTGTTGCTTTTATCCAATCATGTGGGGAAAAAAAGTCGGACAATCAAAGCCGCATGTCACTCTGTTGTCAGTTTCAGATATGAGTACTGCTCACTTGTACCTACCATCAGCTATGATCGTCAATTTCATACGCACGAGTAAGGAAAAAGGCTCACGCGCGGGCGGGGCTTAGTGTCCGAGCCTGGATCGGTATATGTGTAAATTAGAGCGTGTTCGATTTACCTGAAACCGACGGGAAACCGAAACCGTTTTTGAAACTGGTTTCAACGGTTTGTCCACCTAAAGGCGAACGCATCGTTTCATTTGTTTACAGATTCAGCTTGTATTTTGGCAATGGCCATGTGCTTAAGAATTCATAAATATGCCGTGGCCGTTTCATTTTCTACCCTCTATGGGACTGTCCGTAAATAATTAGTGTCATACTTTTGCCCATAAGTCTCTATTCATTACATTTATGATTAATTACTGTGTATGTGTTGATTGAACTGGCATTTCTTCGGATTTGAAACCGTCAAACCAGTTCTCTCGATAGTTTCACGGTCTCGAGCAAACCGGGTTCAATTCTTCTCCTGTCGAACAGTCAGTTTGAACACGCCCTTAATGTCGTTTTCCGAGGTCATTAACTTATATAAAATCCACGTCCTTATGATTCAAACCCACTACAATACAGCAAAATAATGTCGTGAAAGAATGATAGAGTGGCATCATCAGTGAATTTTACGTGTAAGTTAATGTCCGAGGAACACGACTCAAACCCACTGCATTCCAGAAAAATAACAATAGTGACGTCATCAGTGGAGTTTACTGTATAAACAGACAGGTCAATTAAAATATGCGGACTCGCCAGATTGCCATCATATTAAAGTTGCATATCGAGCTCTTTCCCGCCAAAACTAAAGAGGTCAAAATATAAATAAGAATCAGTCCTTGAATCGTTCAAGATCTGTTTTATCTATACTCCACCCATGCCAGACTGCCAAATATTGTCTCTTAGCCTTTCCCCTGATATCAATTTACCACAAGTTTTCATTTTAGTGATAAACGTCATCAGTTTGTGTGTTTCGCGAGGCTTTGTTATAAGTAACAGTGCCGAGAAGTTCTGCGGTGTCCCGGGATAGACGCGTTTGCCACATCACAGCCAGAACGGCGATGTTTATCAGGTTTCTGAATTTATAAAATGAAACAATCTGCATTTTTGCTGAGTTTTCTGCATATTTTGATATAAATTTAGCCTGTTCTTAGTTTTGGCAGGAAAGAGCTCGATATGCAACTTTAATTGTGTGCTGACGTCAGGACGAACGTTAACTTAACGTGTTGTGTATAATATCGTCCCGCAGACCCAAGTAGTATACACATGGAACCGGAACTACGGGGTTCCTTCTTCCGCCAACAGTGAGTTGATCTAGAGGTGACCCTGCCCGATGGCATTCCTTTCAGGGGAACCTCAGAAAAGAAATCATGTTTAAATAAAAAAAAAAGACTTGCTGAGGTTCTGGTCAAGTTTTACACTATATACATCACTGCCTTGGTAAAACTGCCTTGCCTTGTTCATTGGTAAAACAATCAACATCAAAAGTCACCTTAAAATAGCATTTACCCAGAACTTTTCATAATATTAATATTTGTTGTTGTATTGGGTATTGAGGGTCTTGGATGTCACTTTACCTTTTCAAGTTTGGTATATTTGTTGCGGCAATAATATTATCCACGTTACAGTGAAACTTAAGTATAGAGAGTTTCCATAGTTTAGTGATGTTCGTTTGCCGCTATACCTCCATATATGTGTTAGCCACAAATAATTATAGCCTAAATGTTATTTTCTATGGTAAATTGAATGGGTAGTAAATATAATTTTCATTTGTACGTATGCCATCAGTTTTAATTAAGACGACGTTAAAGCTACGCCATTACCATGAAATAAATATGTGACTTGCAGCATACCCTTCTTTATTAATTAATTTATTGGTGTAACACTGTTGGTTGCTGTTATATCATTTGGGTTTGAGCTAATGCCAATGATGTATGGAGTTGTGAATTAACAGTACGAGTAATAGGACCAATCAACTATAATCAAAGGTGACCAGGTTAAACGGGATAAAAATCAGTTCATGACTTAAGTTGAAAACAAGGTAACGAAACCTTGAAAGTTGGCAGAACACCTAGTACTGTAATTTAATGTCGGACGAAGCATGCCCCCAAAGCATCGACCGTGGTTCGAGGGTACAGCTCTCTGGTCGGCAATTTAAACTGATAAGATAAAGATTTATTTAACGTCGGTATATAAAAGTCCACAATAAAATGAAATGAGTTGATGTTATAAATGTGCATATGGTACTGAAAATATATTCATATGATAATGAAAATATATTCATACGATAATCAAAATATATTCATATGATAATCAAAATATATTCATATGATAATCAAAATATATTTATATGATAATGAAAATATATTCATGATTTCCATTAAATCTAAGGATATTTGTTACAATAAAGGGTGACACACAAGTATCAAGCCCTGGTTGGTGACCATTTGAAGCATGTCACCGCCAGTTGATAATACGACGAATGCCAATCCAACACACGTTTCTCAATCAGGGAACTAAGCCCTGGTGAATACGCCCGTCATAAAGTAATTTTGAAGAAAAAAAAATCCGCATATAAATCATTTATGACAATCCCAACCACCCAAGCAGGGGCCCCTTCTGCCAAGACGTCAAAGTGAATTTTCTTTCAGTCCAGATAGGGTTGGGGTTCCCATGGGTACTGGACGGTTGCAGATATACGCCAGCTGGTTTCACAGCCTGGGTCGCCTTGTCATGAGCCGTTATATCAGGCAACAGCAGACGCTCGCACCTCTCTCATCAAATATTTACACAACGGCCCCACAGAGGCGATGCGCACTCTCGAATGTGGGCCGCGGCCACCACGTGGCGCTAACCGCCACTTCCCCGGAGCAAATCCGTCAAGCTCGAGGACGATCCGTCCAAAAGGAAATTTAGAAACGTAACGTTGGTGGCTTTGTAGTCGTATAGAATTGGGTTCCAGTGTCTGTCTATATTGTTTTAAAATTCATTTAGGATTGAAATAGTCAGCACATTCTTTATCAGGCTATATAATACCATAGTTGTTCTCTGGCTAAGTCTTGTAGTTGTTGTCATGTTTGATGAGCTGTTTTTTCTTTGCATACCTTGTGTGAGTTTCGATGTATGGTTCCCTTGTAGTCTACCACTTTAAATATGGTAATCAGTGTAAACTGTGAATGCTTTAATACAGGCATCGTGTATCTTGGATAGCGATGGTAGGCTTGGCAGCTTTAGTTTGCCCAACCGGTCTTCCTGTTTGTTGTCCTGGTATCATATGGGTGCCTCGATCTCTCATGTAGGTCGACTCAATGGCTTCTATGTCTGTCTGTAGATATGGCGCCGACTTAACAACTCCATATTCTTTGCCGGTCTCAAGAGTCTTGTGTACAGGTAAAATAATCGTTTCCTCTAGATATATAGTTTATTAAGTCCCTGTTCTTGCTCATAATCGATTGCATAGTGACAGAAAAATATTTGTGCTCAAATGATTTTTGTTACACGTTAGGCGCCGACGTCCTTATGATCTTTAAATCTTGAAATGAATTGTCGCCTCGACACAGTATGATATAATGTTGATTACGTTTTGAACAAGGTTTAATAATATCCCAAAATGATATCCATTCATGAAAACGGTTTTTACTGATATAACGTAATTTGTATTCATAGGTGGCATATTTGCCCTTTATATTAGTATTGTTACCCGATAAAGATCAAACATTAGTATATTTTGCTATTTATTTCTTGTTAATATAGTATTTCGGCATTGTTACCCGATAAAGATCAAACATTAGTATATTTTGCTATTTATTTATTGTTAATCTTGTATTTTTCGGCATTGTAAATAAATATTGTTAACCCAACCTTGATATCATCGGCAACCCTTTGGCCAACCAACAGCAAAGCGCATAATCACCTGCGACCACGTGACTGTGTGATAGCGCAGCGCTTCCAAAGACCGGACAGCTAGGGACCGCCAAAGACATTTGTTCCCTTACGAGAATTATTTGATCCCTTCGCTGGCTCTTGAGGACGCCGACGTCACCTGAGCCTGGAGCAAGCTTTGCTGCCGCGGCTCGATCGAGTTTCTTTTTTCATCCTCGGCACCCCCAGTTCCCTGATCTGTAGCTGTTTATATGAAGCCGGGTGGGGGGTGGGGGGGGGCGGTAGTGTGTGTGTCTGGATGGGAGGGGGGGCGGGGGTGCTGGCTGATGTTACGGGGGTGGGTGGGGGAGGCTAGGCTGATGTTGGAGAGGAAGATCAGACGCGGGTCGTTGGACGCTGAGCTGCATTGGGTGGGGAAGGGGAGGAGAGGGTAAAGGGTGTGGCTGATGTTGGGAGGTTGGGACGGGGTGAGGTTGAGGGCAGGGTGGGGGGGGGGGTGTAATTCGGGTCTTACATGAAGATATCTAGGGCTAAAAGAATATTATATGCGGGAATATATTAAAGGCAGATATGAGACTCACGCGGAAGGTGGATAAGAAATTTACAACGTCAGATATATGGATGTGGGGCCGGCTGTTTGTTGGGGAGGTTGGGTGACGAAGACAGGAATTGTTTAGGGCGGCCAAAAAAGAAGATGGTGCAATCGATAGTATCTAATAAAGAGTTAGTGAGAATGAGGGGGGGGGGGGGTGAGCATTCTGCTGTTGACGACGAGGGATGGAATAGAGGAAGGGTTGGGGTGGGGGTGTGGGGTGGGTGGGTATGTGGGATGCTGAAGGACACCACAATCGGGGAGGATCACTGAAGGGGGCAATGGAGCTGATGATGGAGTAAGCCGGGCGGCTAGCGGGGGGGGGGGGGGGGGTACAGGGTTACCTCGAAGTGGGTAACTTCCGGTGCAGCATAGTTTGTTTTGTGATTGCAGGGGAGCGGCGGGCCTTCGGTGGGGGTAGGGTGGTGGTGATAGTGGGGGTGGGGAGGGGGGGGGGGGTAGCGGGGGGCTCAGGCACGCTGCGGCGGGGCAGCGGTGGGAGCGGGGGGGGGGGCGAGGAGTGGGGGCGGGGGAGGGGGCTCAGCCACGGGGCGGCGGGGCACTCCCTCAGTCCAAATGCAATAGACTTAAGAACTACTTTGCTGAGGCGGAGTGACATTAGCGCTGCCGAAGGACACCTGCGTCCCTGGCGTTGAAGGAATCAGTTGTCTGGTCAGCCCCGCAGCCTCCCTCAGCCCCGCGCCCCTCTCTGGTCGCTGGCACTGTTCCTATCTCTATATATGGTGATTAGTGACGGGTGCTGCGGGGCGCCGCAAACTGCTGATACATCTCCTCATTATGTTTATACCCGGGAACTCCAGACGTCACTTAAATGTCTGCCTGCAGGGTACGTGAATGGTAAAAAGGTCAAACAACACGTGGGAACCTTCTGGAAGAAACCAAGCTTCTGGTGGTGGCGTATATCCGCGTTTTCCGACTTAAGATCTCGCAATGTTACAACAATTCGCGAGTCGCAATCTTTATAACGTCGAGCGCCCAAACCGCCATTCGCGTATGCCTTTCGATTATTTCGGTGTACGGTAAGAGAGAATTGTTGCATAACGTACATGGGCAATAAAACATGGAATATAGTAGTAACATCAACTTTTTATGTCGAATACAGCTACTTTCAAAATTAATCATGCTCACTACAGATGCCGTGTGAACTAAATGATGGTGATGTACTTGTTAGGATCTCGGTGTTCTTTTTAAAGGCAGGGAATGAAGAACATTTGTTGGAAAATCATGTCAAAGCAGGGGCGGATCCCGGATTTAGAGAACCCCCCCCCCCCCAAACCAGGTCGTGTTACTAGAAATTCATGTTCTAGATCTGTGCTATACTGCTATGACGGTGAAAGAGAGAACGTTATTCCAGTATGGTGCAATGTGAACATGTGAACTTGTTCAAGTTAAATATGGCACACTCAATGAACTGGTGGATGTAATTGATATTGAACGATGCAACCAATCGGAAGAAGTTAGAAGGCATAACTTGACGGCACAAAGGCTGGCTTATATGCGCTTTATGACTATATGAATGCGTTCGTATGGGTCGGGCGATAATCTGTGGATGGCAACGACCATCACTGAGCTATTGGCTAATTACGCTTCCGCCATATTGAAACCAATTGTAGTTCTCACCGAGAGAAGGGAATACTTTTCCGATCTCCTCGATGGGAAACCAAGAATTCTTGGAGATCCACGGTTAGCTGTTGGCAATTTTTGGAGATCGTTATCCGTACGATTCCTGGCTCAACGCAAAGTCGCTTTCCCTATTTACCGCGATCCGTTAAAGCAGTCTGTGAATTCCTCGACACTGGCGATATCACTTTCAAGGTGTTTTTTTTTCGCCCCCGGTCTTGAACAGTCCTCGTCTTGGAGATTCCATATTGCTCTCCTTAATTTCTAGGGATTCGCGATTCATGATTTATGGAGAACATAAACAAGAGTTAAAATGATTCCAAAATGCTTCTGCATGCCCAGGCCAATATTTAGTATTAGACAAATAAAGTGAAATAGTTATCTTCCGATTGTTCTATTCTTAATGAAATAATGAGTCCCATTTTCGCATGCCTGGATATATTTTATATTGTTTTATCTATTTCACAACGTTGAAGATGTTTATCAACTGACAGTACAATATACTATTCATAACAAGAAAAATATTTTATTCAAGACACAACAATTCAAGTAAGAACAGGAAAAAAAGTTTATGATATCATGTCTTTACACATTCAAGTTATTTTATACTTGTATTTCGGTCAGTGTCGATTTCGAATAGAAGCGCAATTCTAGCCCTAGTGCAAGTGAGGCCAAGTTATCAATGGCAACTAGTAAATCGACAGAAAGTAAATCAAACAGGGATTAAAGCAACAAGATGTCGGCGTCCCACACATCTCTCTGGTCATGGTAGCAGAGTATGCATGGACATCAGATAGGTGACGTAGTGGTCACTTCCGGTTAGTAACCTACGGAGTAAGAGATTCATAGCGCAGCAAGAAACTGCACGATTCTTATTGCTACAAACACCGCGCAACGCGCAATGAAGTTTACATGGCAAGTTTGTCACAGGTGACCAGGATATAGAAAATGTGATATTAAATTATCCGTGAAGTTGGTGTTGAATCAACAGCCAGAGACAATGAACATTAACCCACAGTGGCTACCAATTAGAAGATATAAAGATTGTCTGAGACCGATTGTCTGCCAATCAAAAAAATCAAAACACAATAAGCCCCTTGAGCGATAATACCTACTACTGTAGCCTTATCAGTGATAGCATGGTACAAAGTGTGCACATCTCGTGCAAATCCTGAGGGGAAAAATAACTTTCTGCTCATGTCGAAGGGTTTACATGTTACAAGGCAATAACACGTAGTTTGCAATGAAGTCTCCCTGCAAAGAGTGCTTTAGGCAGTATCTTGAGCGAGAACTTGAACAGGACTGGACATTGGAATGTAATTCAAAGTCAATGTCAGACAAATTACACCGGATTTAGCCTTGAAGAATGCGGTAAAACTAACTACTAATCATTACTAGTGATATATTTATATATAAAATCAGGTACTTATCATTGATATATATATATATATATATATATACATATATATATCACGAGTAACGATCAGTGGCTAATTTTACCCCTGCTTTGTATCGATATATCTATGTCTAAATATAAATACAAAATCATATTGATCTATAATAATAATCTCTGTCATGGAATATAAATTTAAGTCAAAGGACAATAGCTGGCGATTTGTCCCGCGTGTCACCCCACCCCCTACATCGGTCAAGATCGACTTCTTCTTCTTCCACGTTGATATGCAACGACTGGTTCGAGTGATTAAAACATTGATATCAAATGCCGATGCCACGTGTCGGTCGATACTAGCTCGTCGTTCATTTTGCCTCGACCACTTACCTGTGGTAGAATAATAATGGTAATAAAAAATAAAAGAAACAGTCACCGCATTCTGTACGCCAATATCACAATTACTGGTCTGGTGAGTCACAACTCTAGTGAGGAGTAATACGTAGCATATCTTTGATCGAGAGCGCACAAAAGTGCATCGTTCGCGCCATTCGACGAGATCTGCAGAGAAAAAAGACATTAAAACCTGATAATACGGTAATTACACACGAAGACAATGGGTGCCGTGGCGACCATCACGTGACGGAATGACCGACGTCGCGCGCTTCCATATCGGAGTCGAAGTCCGTCTCGAAGATTTTGGGAGGTTCCATTTTGACGGGTTCTTCCTCTATCATACCGACGCCAAGTCGCTTCTCCTGGGTTATCTTGGGCATAAAATTCATGGGAACGACGCCTTCGAAACACGACGGCCTGCGCATGTTTCCCGGCGTGCGTCTTTCCGGTTCCGGCGACGGGCAATTGAGCTCCGGGGCCGAGCCGCTTCTCGACGTCTCGCTGAATTTGGGCGACATGGAATTGGATTTATTGCGGACATCCGGGCGTTTTTTCCGTTTAATACTAAGATGGCGGCTGATCCAGCTACCGCGTTCGCCGGGATCGCCACCACCGCCGCCACCGGACTTGCGAGATCCGACGAGATCCGGCTCGCTACTCCATTTCTCGCGAGATAGAATGAAGGTCTTTTTGAAGAAGTATTTCTTGCTGTGGATGTACTTCGATATGGCGTCGGAGCAGTTGAGGCGGCCGCAGAATCGCGCCCACTCCTCGGCGCAGAGTCCTCGGCCATGGTCCCTCCGGTTGGGGTTGGCTCCTGGCAGCGAAAAACAGATAAGACAACTCAGTATATTATATATATAGTATTGTAATACGATTTACAAAGTACGTTCAAGCAAGAATCACAAAAACGCTAGTTTAGGGTATCGTCGAATAATGTATCATGCCATAATATTATATTAGAGTGAAACACAATAAAGTGAGAAATGACCCTTACAACGGAACAGTAGAGCCTAGTGCGTAACACCAAACGACAGCTCACCGATACCAGAGAACTTGTATGGATCTGTAACTTCTTGGCCGCTACACAGGAACATATTTAGTCGTAAGATCAAATGCCGCGAAACAAATCGGGAAGTAAGAAGGCTAAAATGCAGTTTTTGCGAAGTAAACTACTTGTGGAATATGAATACGGCCCCAGACCATTACGGTCAGGTCTATACTGACCAGCGAACAGCAGTAACCAAACCAGACCATTACGGTAAGGCCTTTACTAACCAGCGAGCAGCAGAAACCAAACCAGACCATTACGGTAAGGCCTTTACTAACCAACGAACGGGCAGTAACCAAACCAGACCATTACGGTAAGGCCTTTACTAACCAGCGAGCAGCAGAAACCAAACCAGACCATTACGGTCAGGTCTATACTGACCAGCGAACAGTAGTAACCAAACCAGACCATTACGGTAAGGCCTTTACTAACCAGCGAGCAGTAGTAACCAAACCAGACCATTACGGTAAGGAATATACTAACCAGCGAACATCAGTAACCAAACCAGACCATTACGGTAAGGAATATACTGACCAGCGAACAGCAGTAACCAAACCAGACCATTACGGTAAGGAATATACTAACCAGCGAACATCAGTAACCAAACCAGACCATTACGGTAAGGCCTTTTCTAACCAGCGAACAGCAGTAACCAAACCAGACCATTACGGTAAAGTCTATACTGACCAGCGAACAGCAGTAACCAAACCAGACAATTACGGTAATGTTTATACTGACCAGCGAACAGCAGTAACCAAACCAGACCATTACGGTAAGGTCCATACTAATCAGCGAACAGCAGTAACTAAATCAGACCATTACGGTAAGGTCTATACTAACCAGCGAACAGCAGTAACTTGGCACATCGTGTTCGTCCCTGTATGGCTGCCTTCATCAGAGACGTGAACCCCAGCTTGTTGTGCTGGTCGATCCGCAACCGCCGGAAGTGGTTGATGACGTAATTTACTACGTCATCATGACCTATTTAAGAAGAAAAACAAACTCAACTACATTACCTAGTTATCGCTTATATATATATATATATATATCTCGTTATGAACAAGTTGAAATAATATAAGACGAAATCATTTGTTGACGTCATTTGCAAGGCCGAAAGCAGTTGATGAAGTAATTTATAACGTCATCATAACGTCAGCATGACCTATTTATGACGTCATCACGACCTATTTATGGTACCATCATGGCCTATTAATGACGTCGTCATAACCTATTTATGGTATCATTATGCCCAATTTATGACGTCATTATGACCTATTTATGACGTAATCCAATTTGTGGTATCATCATGACCTATTTATGACGTCATCATGAGCCATTGATGACGTCACCCAACTCAGCACTACCCAGTCGTTGTCCATCTAACCTCTCATTAACGACTTAGACCGAAGACAGATGTTAATCGACATTCACTGCCTGTGATGGCTGTCATTTCATTGGCACACAGCGTATGACGCCAACTGGCTAAATTAGTACTTTAATTTCCATCCCGACATCAACCTAGGAATTTAAATGCTGAGGGGTTCACTGAAAACTTGCGATCAGTGGGGGTGGGGGGAGGCTCGCTGCTCCCAGAGAACTTGTGACCGGTGCGGCGGGGGGGGGGGACTGGAAGGCCCACTATTTTTTTACGACGGGGGTGTCCACATCATTTGGCGTTCTTCTCAAAAAGCGTCATTGCAAAATGTTCGATTGCAACAGTCCTTATGTTCTGCGAAGAAGGATCCGCAAGACGATCCTTCTTCGCAAAGAGTAGGGAGTTACCCTCAGGGACATGGCTCCACTCTCCCTTCCTTCCCCATTGACGCGATATGATCAAAAGTGGTTAAAGCGTCCCGAATATAAAAACCAACCAGACAATCTTATTCTTAAGCTTACGAAACGTAAACGCAGCCTTTTATTTTCATTATCCGGATAATGAAAATTAGCGGGCTGCTACAGTTTGATGTCGGGCCAATAACATTGCCTAACGCCTCGCTTACTCTCGCTATTGTTATATTCAAATATACTATTTGTTACGTTGCTGTATACGGGCCGTTTTATTACCCTACCAACATCTCAACTCACCTGCCTGTGCGGCGAAGATCAAAGGCGTATTTCCATCATTATCAGGAAGATTGGGATCCGCCTCCTCCAGCTCACTCACTAGCTCCAGGATGGGCATGAAGCCGTTTGCGCATGCGTGACTCAAGCCCGTCTGTGGAGGAAAAAGACGACGAATTGTAAACGACTGGATCGATTGTGGTAATTTCTATCAGTTCAATTCAACATCATTTATTTAAGCAAGAAGAAACAATACATTAAAGGCAAAACATGACAACGTAGACAATTCACGCTCTGGTGACTCCTGTTAAGACCAAGAAGGCCGCTAGTATAGGCGCCATCGAAAGAAGAAAGAAAGAAAGCAGTTAAAGCAAATGGGGAAAATGTCAGATGGCAAATGTTTGACCATGACCCCCCCTTTTTTCCAGAATCACAAATGGAAGAGCAAACGCATCAAATCATGCAGTTCATCCCGAGGTAGGATTCGTTACATTGGCAAAGGGATCAAATCAACCTGCACATATGTGTCCAAGTCTATGCAATATAACATCGTTATAAATCTGTACTATATGTATCGTTGATGGCATTTCATTGAAACCAGAAGATTAAGTAACATGAGGAAATATGAAATAGAAATGCTATTCGGCCTTGAGCATCGAGAGGTAGGACAGTAAATATGTAACAAATGAATATATCGTCGAAGAGTAACGCATCTTGGTGAGCACTTGAAGATTTCATTTGACATGACGATTCACGGCAGAGGTCCAACAGGGGTCCGTCAGAGGTCCAACAAGGGTCCGGCAGAGGTCCAACAGGGGTCCATCAGAGGTCCAACAGAGGCCATACATGGGTCCAACGGGGGTCCAGCAGACGCCCAACAAGGGCGGGAAATCTTTTATGATGCGGCGGTGTTGAACTGCCTTTTCAGCGCAGCGCCTCCTATGGGAGTCTTTATGGCTGCCTGGGTGGAGATTGGGAGCAGGAAGGACGTGCTCGCGAGAAGGCAATAAGGGTAAGGCGGCTGAAGTAGCCGGGGATCACAAGTTGCCCTTGGAAACGGGGTGCCATCGTCAAGGGGAAAGAGAAGTAGAGAAAATGAGGGTGTATGGGCGGGTGAAGGGAGGGGGGGGGGGGGTGCGTAAGAATATAGGAGGGTGGGGTGAGATGAGGTGGGGTAGAATTGTACTTGGTTTGGCATCCAGAAGGCATCAGACGGGGGTATGGGGATGGGAGTGAGTGGAGGAGGGGTGGGGGGGGGGTTTCACTTGACCTTTACCTCGAACAGGCTAATGATGAAAAGTGAGATCCCTCATCTATGTAGTTAACATACGAGACAAGCCACTGTGGGAAACAGGGAACGGGAGGGGGTTTGGGGGTTTGGGGGAGGGGGTGGGGTGTGGCATGTGTGGCGTATAACGGGCGGATAGGCGTGGGGGGGGAGTATAACGTGGGGTGTGGAGGCGGGGCACAGGACGGGAGGGCCGGGTGGAGGGGGGGGGGGGTGACCAGAGTGAATGCCCCTGCCATTGAGTGGCCAGTTCGGGGTGTGAGACACAGTCAGTGGCTGGCCTTGTGTTCCGGAATGCCCCGGCTTTAAGGAAATAGACCGCAGAGTGTCGAGAGGTATTGACCCGGGGGGACGGGGGAGGGGATGGAGATGCAGTAAAGGGTTATTTATTCCTACGTCGCCTACGTCAGAGGTGCGGATGCTGCGTCATCAGAACGCCTGTCAACTTCACAGGCATTATTGCTTTCTGTCAACGCCTTCACGGCTATAAATCTCTCCTCATATGGCTGTTATGTGAAGCACCGCAAAGGAAGGCGATCCCCTCTGATCGTGCCATGTACTATTTGGCAGCAGACCCCGACAGTTACCACTTTTATTTCTCCATGATGTGATCATTTTTGACATCCATATGACATGACCTGATAACTAAATGAATGAAGTTAATGACCATTCTGGCTAATTATTGAATTAATCTTCCCTAAAGCATCACAACCAGCTGAGCAGAACACTCGCCGTGTCCGTGATTGACGCTTGTCACTGTAATGTGCGTGATTGTCTCGTCCGGAGCCGTCACTGCAACTCTGGAAATGCGAATGGTTATTTTCTCGCATTCTACAGCTCCCCCTTTCAGTTTCTGTCTCTCTGTCTCTCTCCCTTTCTTTCTCTTTCTTCGCTCTCGCACCCTCTCTGTTTGTCACTCCCTCTCTCTCGTCACCCTCTTACCCTTTCACCCTCTCTTTCTCTGCTGTTCATGCACACCACGTTTCTTCTTGCACGGAGATTTCGGCAAATCTCCCAAAGCCGCGCCGTCCAACGACATCCTCGCGGTCAACTTTAGCCTGGTCTGTCACCCCAGATCCACAGTACACTTCACTTCCACAGACACCTTAGAGGAAATCCATCTCTCGTGTGGGGACGGTCGATAAATCAGTTATTGTGAATAATATTGTCCGTGGAGGTGGAGGGGTAGATGGGGTAATACGTGAGCTATGCCGGTGTCCATTGCAGCTAGATGCTGTAAAAAGTATCACATAAACTAACTCGCAGATGCCATGTAATTACCAATGTAAGCTTTGGCATTGAAACAATAGATTATGTGACCTATGGGACAACAACAAAATGTTGGTACTTTAAGCCGTTCGTGTGCATAAGAAGGCTAAATTTGCCTCCAGAAGAAATTTCCATGGACAATGAGATGGTATGGGGTGATCGAACTTGCCCCAGACCCTGCATGGTCACAGAGTTGGTACCCAAGACCTGGTAATCTGTAACAGCTTGACTACCAACTGAGCTAGATAGGCTTCTGAGACTGTAATGGTACGGGTTCAATATTACTTCGTGAGTAGACCGATCCAGTCTCTCACTCAGTCACTGACGCCACTGTGGCTTTGAAAAAAGGCCCTCCATGTGCCAAGTCGGACAAACAAGTCGGACAAACAAAGCAGCATGTCACTTTGTTGTCGGTTTCAGAGATGAGTACTGCTCACTTATACCTAACATCAGCAATGCTTGTCAATTTCGCACCCTCAGCGTCGACCGGCGTCATCCACGGGTATATGTAGGCCAGTAGGCCAGAAACACAAACACACGGCGTCATCCACGTGTATATGTAGGCCAGTAGACCAGAAACACACACACATGGCTGCATCCACGTGTATATGTAGGCCAGTAGGCCAGAAACACAAACTCACGGCGTCATCAAGTGTATATGTAGGCAACTAGGCCAGAACACACAACTCACGGCGTCATTCACGTGTATATGTAGGCCAGTAGGCCAGAAGCACAAACACACGGCGTCACCACGTGTATATGTAGGCCAGTAGGTATTGTATGGTATGTATCATTGTATGTGCCTTGAATGGTATAAATCATTGTATGTGTCTTGTATCGTATGAGTCATTTTATATGTCTTGTATGGTATGAGTCATTGTATATGTCTTGTATGGTATGAGTCATTGTATATGTCTTGTATGGTATAAATCATTGTATGTGTCTTGTATCGTATGAGTCATTTTATATGTCTTGTATGGTATGAGTCATTGTATATGTCTTGTATGGTATGGAGTCATTGTATATGTCTTGTATGGTATGAATCATTGTATATGTCTTGGATCGTATGCATCATTGTATATGTCTTGTATTGTATGTAGCATTGGATATGTTTTGTATGGTATGAGTCATTGTATATGTCTTGTATGGTAAAAATCATTGTATGTGCCTTGTATGGCATGTATCATTGTATGTGTCTTGTATGGTATGAGTCATTGCATTTATTTTTATTTGTAGATGAATGAATAAATATAAATAACAAGAAAAACAGTTCTTCTAAGTTATATGTGCAGTGTTCCAGATTTCGACGATATTACGCTATACATGGACAAGTTTACTG
>OZ025265.1:29054121-29117117 GCA_964019135.1 Arenicola marina
GACCACGTCACTTTGTCCTCGCGACTTACTGTCCCCCGGGCCGTTTTGTCCCCAGGCCGTTTTGTCCCCAGGCCGTTTTGTCCCCGAGCCGTTTTGTCCCCGAGCCGTTTTGTCCCCGGGCCGTTTTGTCCCCGGGCCGTTTTGTCCCCGGACCGTTTTGTCCCCGGGCCGTTTTGTCCCCGGGCCGTTTTGTCCCAGGGCCGTGTTGTCCCCAGGCCGTTTTGTCCTAGGGCCGTTTTGTCCCCGGGCCGTTTTGTCACCGGGCCGTTTTGTCCCAGGGCCGTGTTGTCCCCAGGCCGTTTTGTCCTAGGGCCGTTTTGTCCCCGGGCCGTTTTGTCACCGGGCCGTTTTGTCACCGGGCCGTTTTGTCCCCAGGCCTTTTTGTCCTAGGGCCGTTTTGTCCCGGGGCCGTTTTGTCACCGGCCCGTTTTGTTCCCGGACCGTTTTGTCCCCGGGCCGTTTTGCCACCCGGACCGTTTTGTCCCCGGGCCGTTTTGTCCCAGGGCCGTGTTGTCCCAGAGCCGTTTTGTCCCGGGCCCGTTTTGTCACCGGGCCGTTTTGTCACCGGGCCGTTTTGTTCCCGGACCGTTTTGTTCCCGGACCGTTTTGTCCCCGGGCCGTTTTGACACCCGGACCGTTTTGTCCCCGGGCCGTTTTGTCCCAGGGCCGTGTTGTTCCAGAGCCGTTTTGTCCCGGGCCCGTTTTGTCACCGGGCCGTTTTGTCACCGGGCCGTTTTGTCACCGGGCCGTTTTGTTCCCGGACCGTTTTGTCCCCGGACCGTTTTGCCCCCGGACCGTTTTGTCCCCGGGGCGTTTTGTCCCAGGGCCGTGTTGTCGGTCTGGTCGGTCTGTTCGGTCTGGTCGGTCCGGCTGGTCTGCCTCATCTCATTGAATCGAAGGTTCATTAGAACGAGGCCGGATCACCATAACCACAGCAGGTTTCCCCTTAATTGGTCCATGCAATATGCTATATCCATAGTACCCCTCAGCCCCTCCCCCGTCCCCATCCGCTAC
Source organism: Arenicola marina (assembly GCA_964019135.1). Classification (NCBI taxonomy): domain Eukaryota; kingdom Metazoa; phylum Annelida; class Polychaeta; family Arenicolidae; genus Arenicola; species Arenicola marina. The sequence continues at coordinate 29,055,136 of OZ025265.1, forward strand.
CTCCCCCGGGTCAACCCCCCTACCCCCCCCCCCCCCCCCACCCCAGCCCTACCCCACTACATTCCCAAGCCCCATTCCCTACCTCCCCCAAGGCCCACTCTCATAGCTCCCTTGATTCATACACGTAACCCCTCTGCCCACCCCTCCACCTTACCCAGTCCTACCCCCTACCTCCCCTAGATTCCACCCCTCATAACCCCACCCCTCGTCCCATAAGTCTTACACACGCCGTCCTGTGACTCCGTAAGCCGGCAACAGAATAGGGGCTCTGGAAGGGGGGGGGGGGTGTAGTGTCCAGTGTCGATTTTACAGAATTGTCGTTGCCGAATGTCGATTGTTTACGACGTTCCGTGTCGCTTTTTGGTTAAATTCAGTGTCGATTTCGCTTTCTCTGATCCCCAGTGTCAAAATTTGGGGATTAATGCCGAACATCGATTCTTCAAATATGCATGTGTCGCGCGTCGCCATTTAGTACCCCTTCCAGGCCCCAAAATAGCAACGACCAACGTGCTGAGAACTCGCCGAGCTGCCTCGGCATTCTTGTCACATATAGCTTCCCTGCGCGTATTAATGATTAATACCGAGCAGAAGCCAGGTGCCCGCATCTAACATCCGCATAACAGGAACGACAGTGAGGACCGTACTGTCTTACGCATCTAACATCTGCATAACAGGAACGACAGTGAGGACCGTACTGTCTTACGCATCTAACATCTGCATAACAGGAACGACAGTGAGGACCGTACTGTCTTACGCATCTAACATCTGCATAACAGGAACGACAGTGAGGACCGTACTGTCTTACGCATCTAACATCTGCATAACAGGAACGACAGTGAGGACCGTACTGTCTTACGCATCTAACATCTGCATAACAGGAACGACAGTGAGGACCGTACTGTCTTACGCATCTAACATCTGCATAACAGGAACTACGTTTGGTTGGTTGGTTGTATATTCAGGACGCTTTAACCACTTTAAGGAAGGGAGAGTCGAGCCATGTCCCCGGGGGTTACCCTCTACTCTTTGCGAAGACGGACATGGGATCTTTATCCTGCGACCACACAGATACGGCCACAGCGGGGCTCGAACCACCGATCCACTTGCCGTTTGGCTCTCAGGTGGTCAGAGCACACAAGGCGGACGCTCTAACCCATTGAGCTATCGGGGCGGCCCCACCCGCAACGACGACGAGGAGCATACTATCCTAAGCATCTAACATCTGCATAACAGGAACGACAGTGAGGACACGAAAGCTATGTCTCTTAAGCGTTAATTGGGGTTCTGAATTAAATTGCAAAAGAACAAATAAAGCATTGAAGCAATCTATTCTACATGCATACTGTTTCCACGGCATGGAAATTGAGTACAAGGACGTCTCATCATTTGTCAATCCATCCGACGGGTGATTGACACTTTCCTTAAATTAAAGTTACTTATCGAGCCCTGTCCCGGCAAAACTAAAGAGGTCAAACTACAATTGAGAATCAGTCCTTGAATCTTCCAAAATTGTCTATATTCCCCCGCATGCCGGACTGCCAAGTGGCGTATCTTAGCCTTGCCCGTGATATCAATGAACCACAGGTTGGTAAGCGTCATCAGTTGTTTACACCGTAGAACCAGTCCTAGGTTCGACTGCGGCCCTAAGCACCTAATCTGAGGCTTATATTTCATACATATACATCCATCTTTCATCGTCCCGAGAGGTTGCTTAAACCCAGTTCCAGCTGAGCTCTTGTGTTTACAAAATCGGCCTAAAACACAAACTCGTTCCATTGCTCTCCCAACCGCAAGACGGAACCATCGCGAAGGTATGTATGTGGCACAAGGAAATCATCACCATCACTTCTCAGTCATTCCGACTTGTTGACTCTTCTCATAGATCAACAGACGAGCAATATCGCTACAATTCTTGTTCAATAGACCGATCCAGGCTGTCAATCATTTACTGACGTCACTGTTGCTTTCATCCAATCATGTGGTAAGACGAAGTACTCATCTCTGAAACTGACAATAAAGTGACATGCTGCTTTGGTTTGTCCGACTTATTTGTCCGAAATAACTCACATTGAAGACCTCTTTCACCACTTGATTGCCTAAAAGCAACAGTGACGTCAGTGAATGATTGACAACCTGGATCGCTCTATATTTCCTACTAATCTGAACGTACCGCCGATACAAGTACGCTGTTCATTTTGGCGGCCACCGGTTTGCGAATATACATCCCACTGGCTGGCTTATCAGAGTTTACACTCGCATTCATTGGACCTCGCCGACCCGGGCATGCCGCCCTGGCCTGCCCCATATGAGTCTACGACAATGGTTGGCGTGTCTTAAAACATAAGAAAGGTACAGAGATATCCGGATAGAAGGTATATATCTATAGATCCTTATAACCGGATTTGGCCCCACATGTGCTGTGTGGTTAATATACATATATGTATATTTCCCCTGAAATCCGATTTCCCCGTACTTTATGCTTTTGGCACACCCCCCCGGGGGGAGGGGGGTATTTTTCGTTTTTTTACTTAATACTTTTTTACTTAATATTTTGTGTGTGTGTGGGGGGGGGGGGGTGGTGCGAGGTAAAGCCCCCCCCCCCCTTTCCCCGCGCCAAAATCCGCACGGTCGGAGCGTAGTATTTATATATTAAGTAGCGTACATAAATATATATTTCTATATATATACTCTCACAAATATGCATATAAAAGAGGTTTATATATATATATCTATATATATACACATATATATATATATATATATATATATATTTACATATACCTAATTTCGCTTTTTGAATGGGGATTGCTAATGGGGCGGTCCATGTTGTTCACTGCCGGAGATAATGCAGCGAGCACTATCGGGGGGGGGGGGCGGCCTCTTCATCCGTCACAGGCGCTTAATCTGCTTGCCTTCTCTAGCGTACTGGCCCGCCCACATCATACCACGGAATCAAGTGGCGTTTATGACGACGGCCATTTTGTTTTATTGATCTCTCAAACGGCGCCCCCCATTAAGCACGAACGGATCTGTGACGTCAGTAAGGGTGATGAAACTAATTGTACAGGCAGTTTGGTAAAGGCACAAAGAAGCTACCTACGTCAAGGCGGGGTTAAGGGGGCGCGAAATTGGAAAGGGAAATGGGAAGGGAAAGTGAGAGGCAGGAAGGGAGGCTGGGAGGGGGCGGGGAGAGGGGGTGCGATGGGGGTGCTATGATGGGGAAGATGAAAAGAAGCCCATCGTGACAAACTTAAAGCGCATGTAAGAGATCGATAGAGAGTAAAACAGGGATAAAGAGAGGGAGATACAGCGGGGAGAACATGGAGTGACGGAGAGAAATGGGGAGAGAGAGGGAGAGAGCGGGAGGGACGGAAAAAGATCGGGATAGAGACAGAGAAATATGGAGGGCAGAGATGGAGAGACAGAGAGAGACAGAGACAGAGAGATAGGGAGAAAGAGGCAGAGAGTGCGAGGGACGAGAAAAGGCAGGGGTATAGACAGCGATACAGATGGAGAGAGCTTCAGAATGGATAGAAAGGAAACAACCGGCACAGAGGTAGCAGAACCGGACGTAGGATACAGTAGCATGCGCGAGACAAGGGGAAAATAGATAGCGTGCGCGAGAGAAGCGGATAATACGAGAGAGAGGACTAGATATGATCTAGCGCGAGGGAGCGAATAAGATAGAGAGAATGAGCAAAGCAGATAGAGAGAATGAGAAATATGGAGAGAAAGAGACCGACAGGGATAATGATCCCTGTAAAAATAAGAGCGTAAGATTCAGCGAGCGAGATATTCAGAGACTTATGACCATAGAACAAGACAGACAAGAGGCGGTGCAGCAGTGACAGAGAGAACTAAGGCCAGCCGACGTGGGTCATTATAAACACCCAGCCAGAGGCGTGGGCCTGCACTGGGCGAGATAAAAGACACGCCGAGCCTTATCACTGGCGACAGGCGTCAGGCAAGCGCACTGAATTGCAGCTGCAACGGCATCACCCGCAGCGGTAGAGGTCGTCGCGCTCCGACACACAGATGCCGTTAGACTCCAAACTCGGTCATTCTTTTTTCCCAATGAAGTGTATAAACATGGCCGAATTCTGCACCGTAATAACCCAAACCTCAAAGAAGGAAGGCCAAACGCTTCCAATGGCCAGTGTATTGTACAGGCTCTGTCCCGGGGGGGGACGGATTTGTCACCCTTTGCGTCTATGACATGTCATGTCCGTTGCAATAATACCCTTGCATATCGTGATTGCCGGAAGAAATTTCGTTAGTGATTTTTTGCGGAGAAACGAAGCATTTGATGCCTACTGGTCTAATGCAACGTGATTCCTATTTGCGTCTGGAGTTTGAGACCGTTACAGAGGGAGTATACGCATTTTCTCGCGTGTCAAATTGATAATTGATAAAAAAAAATGACATTGTCACGACGGTTTGTCGCCGTTCTAGTGCGAATGGTCTTCGTCAGCGGATACGCAACACACCAGGCAGCGGTCTCTAGGATCTTTCGTCTTTTCTTCGATATCTCATACATAACTGTTCTGTATGCCACTCATTCTCTAACTAATAGACAACCATGTCCCGCTCGCGCACTCCGCAGAGCCGGACACCACTCAGCCAATCCTGAGAGAGCGCGTCCCACTGGGAGAGGTATACGGTTACCAGGTGGGGCGTTTTATTCTTTGCTTCTTGATGTCACATCAGAGCGCAATTAATATTCCTGCTCCAGCGCTGAGGGCATTCCTCCCCAAATCGCCGGTGTCGTTACTATAGTATAACGGGACCGATTTCATTATCTATTAACATGTGACAGGTGATTTACGGTAACCATGGTAACATACCTATTGTGAGGCGGCATCGACATACTTACCACGTGCGTCATAGCAACAACCGGTGATAAACATCTGTATTATGAATACTTGACGTCACTTCAAGTTATTTTCGTCATGGGAACCGGGCGGATGACATGTACAGCGATTGGTGACGTTTGTTTTTGAAGAACAAGTCCTCATGGCCGATTAACAAGTGAATAGCATATTATAATGCGCCCTGCAGAGGGGGAAATGTTCCCCCTTACACATACATTCTTCGACTGGTGAACCTGATTTGGGTTTTTTTTTTTTTAAACACAGACTCGGTGCTTAACCCTCATCAAGTAAAATAATATAATACGGAAGAGCGTACAAACTGGATACTGGCCACACAACATAGTTACTCTGGACATATCGGGGTCTGGAAGGGGTAAATGGCGACATGCGCCACACGCATATTTGGAAAAACCAAATTCGACATAGACCCCGAAATTGCGACACTGAGGATCTAAAAAAGCGACATCGACACGGATTTTGAACAAAAAGCACACTAAAAGTAGCCAAAAAAAGCGAAACGGAACCGCGTGAAAAATCGACATTCGGGACTGAGAAATTTGAAAAATCGACACTGGACACTAGACCGTCCTCTTCCAGGGGCCACTTTCACGAAGCCTTCGTACGTGTACGAACCTTCGTACGAAGATTGTGACCCGTAAATCCGGTTTCACGAAGCCTTCGTACCTCTAATTAACATAAGATACATCGTAGGTTCTTTCTTACATCTACGAGTGCCTCGACCCTATCGTACACCCTTCGTACCAGCATAAAGACATACATTTCTGTCTACGGTATCTGTGAAAGTTGGAATCGTTGCTACGTTACTTATAAGGTCAAAATCCATCCCACATATTCAGGACGTCACAATGCGAGTATCGTAGCAACGGTCGCATGACTCCTTGTGTAGTATTCAGGATGTTAGTTTATTTAGTTTCATTAGTGGTTACGTAAATCCGTGCTTTGGCAACGCGTCGAGATGGAATCCCCAGTGGATGACGTATGTCTCCTGGATACCTCGCGCGTTACCAAAGCAACGACGCTTGTCGTCTGCAGTTCCGATTTTAGACTTTGGACAGGAAGGCCGGCAGTCAAAAAGACTGTCGGATTCCGCTGATTTTCGGCCACATCGGAAGGGAACTGCAAGACAGAAGTGACCGCCGACTCAACGGTAAGAGCTTGGGAAAAGTTGTATTTATATTTTATTAAGGAGAATTTAGCATAGCCTGAATAAAAGGGGTCGGTCTGAAATTCTACTCCCGGCGTTTGTTGAGTTTCTCCCGTTGGTAAACACCTAAACCGCAGAAACGAACCTGGCTGTGAGAAGTACAAATTAATTTCTCTGTCGTGGCGGAGAAATACCACATTTTGGTGCCGTGACCAGGATATGGCCAGCGTCCGGTTTGACGGCTGGTGCATGGTGGCGGTCACTGCGAGGTCGCAGTCGATTGGGGAAAGGGTGGAGTGTGATATCTCGGCCCAGGCCCGGTGGATGAAAGACACCAAGCGCCTCGGGGCCAAAAGGGGAAGTTCCCTTTGGCCTAATGTGTAAGGTGTTCGCTCGCTATGCGGAAGTTGATGGTTCGAATCCCGCCAGGGGCTAGGGTAGAACTTTCGGCGTTCATTCGGGCCTGGGACCAGAAATACTACCTCGCAGTGACCGCCACCATGTACCAGCCGTCAAACCGGACGCTGGCCATATCCTGTGGCTCCGGGTGGTTCCGACAACCCAGGTTCGTCTCCATCGGCACCAAATGTAGTATTTCTGGTCCCAGGCCCGAAAGTTACTACTCCCCGCCCTTGGCGGGATTCGAACCATCAACCTTCGCATCCAGAGCGAGCACCTTACGCATTAGGCCAAAGGGAACTTCCAATTTGGCCCGAGGCGCTTGGTGTCTTTCATCCACCGGGCCTGGGCCGAGATATCACAATTGGATATTATGAATGGGTTGAAACTGCACAAATTATATACAAAAATGACGCGAATTAATATTGTTGGCAACGGCAAAAACACTAGATTTATGCAAAAGCTTACGTCAAAGGCCCTTCTTCGATTCGATTAAAGGTTTTCATGGAAAATTTCATGCATTTATCACATGCGCATTGGTACTTCTTCCACTTCCGGCGTTAAAAAATAAGGTACGAAGGTTCGTACGATGGGTTTTAGCCATATAAAATACGAAGGAGGTACGAAGGCTTCGTGAAACGCACGTACAGTTCTCGTACGAAACTTCGTATATGGGCTACGTGTAACGTACGGTACGAAGGTTTTGTGAAACTGGCCCCAGATCCCTACATACACAGGCCTACAGTGATCCAATTCTAAGCAACATGAGCAGCTGCCTACAGCTACGGGGACTCTTCAATCATTGTCCCACCAGATATACCTCGAGAGATCAAACAGACTTTAATGCACGCAATCCGAGGTGCTAAGCCTATGGACCAGTCCCTATGCAATCAATACCTGCTCTAGATACTTGACGGACGCAGCAGCTGTCCTTTCCCACATATTGGCCACAGCAATCACAACAGTCATGACTGCTCCACCCCCGTTAGCTCCTCAGGCAAGGTCGCGATGACGTCGGCAAACGTTGTCATGTAAACGGATTTCAGGTTGCTGGATTGATAAGTATACATATCGCTTTCCAGGACATTATAACAACCTAAGCATTGATTGGTTGGCTGGTTGTCGATTTAACCACTTTTGGTCACATCGCGTCAATGGGAGTAGGAAGGGAGAGTGGAGCCATGTTCCTGGGTGTAACCCCCTACTCTTTTCAAAGAAGGACATGTGATCTTAATCCTGCGACCACACAGACATGGCCACAGCGGGGCGCGAACCATCGATCCACGCTAGACTCTCCTCCTATGCATTGGAGAAGGAAGATGCACGGGTTTGTGGGTGGTGTTGGGGTGGGTGGGGCCATATATTAGCGGCGTGACCTGCGGGTGACGAGTATTAATCTAGCGTGGTACTCTTGGCAGTGAATGCGCCGAACATTATAACTCACACACACGGCGGTGGCCAAGGAAGTCGAGTCATTTGTACTAAATTAACGATGTAACAAGGTCTGGAAGGCGTAAATAGCGACACACGGCACAGGCATATTTCACATTGACCACCAAATTCCGACACGGAGGATCTGAAATAGCGACATCGACACAGATTTTTTTTAAAACGACACTGAATTTAGCCAAAAAGCGACCCGGACCGTCGTGAAAAATCGACATTCGACACTGAGAATTTCAACAAATCGACACTGGACACTAGACCCCCTTTCCAGACCCCTGGTAATGTCACAAAATATGTAACATTAGGCCAACAAATGACATCTGTCTCAATCGGCAACCAGCTGGTGAATGTGGTGGTCGAGACCCAAGCACACTCTGTCAGCCGGCGACCTCTAGCGGGAGGTCTAAGAACCCTCGGAATGGCAGAAACTTTCTCTCGAGGAGCTGTGATTGAATTAATTCGTCTCCATTTGCCTGGATGGAGTATTGGATCGGCGACAGTCTTAACTCATACGCCGTGCAATGTCTGGCGGAAATGGGGTGACATTAACTCACATCCCGTGTAATGTCTAGCGGGTGTGAAGTGACATTAACCCATACACCGTGTAATGTCTGGCGGGTGTGGGGTGACATTAACCCATACGCCACGTAATGTCTGGCGGGTATGAAGTGATATTAACCCATACACCGTGTAATGTCTGGCGGGTGTGAAGTGACATTAACCCATACACCGTGTAATGTCTGGCGGGTATGAAGTGATATTAACCCATACACCGTGTAATGTCTGGCGGGTGTGGGGTGACATTAAGTCCACCTGGGTGGTGGCTACGGTGTCAGTGTCTATGATGATTAATCAAAGGGTCTGAGTGGCCACTGTGTCTCTATGTACCCCCAGGGCATGACACGTATATGGCAAATCTCGGCTTACGGCTAAGAGCTCTGCTTCTTCTCTGACCCTCCGACCCACTTAATCGATTAATATTATCTTGCCCTGCTCGTAATGCTGTCGTGCCCCTAAGTCGCTGGACAGAGGGTGAGAGCGCTGGCATTCAGCGCTCTGACACCCGAGAGCCTAAAGGCACGTGGGTCGGTGGTTCGCGCCCCGCTGTGGCCATGTCTGTGTGGTCGCAGGATAAAGATCCCCTGTCCTCCTTCGCAAAGAAGAAGCCAGGGGACATGGCTCCACTCTCCCTTCCTTCTCCCATTGACGCGATATGATCAAAGGTTGTTAAAGCGTCCTGAATATACAACCAACCAACCCAATTCCCTTCCATGACCGTATCTCACCATACCACACACATATATCACATCCTTTGCTCGTTTTGATCTTCTGTCGAAAAATTTCCAGATTTCATGCCTTGACCCCTCGGCATGGACGTTAAAGCATACTCAGTCTTTACATCCTGTGCCTAATCTACTAAACCAATTCCAAAAAACTAAACCAAAATCTTTTCGTAGAATATTCTCTCGATGACGATGTCACATGCTGCATTATCGGTGATTAATCAATCTGTCTTTCGCTGTTTGACTGGCCAGGAATGTATATATTTCAAATATAAAATATCGTTATTGGCAATGTACTAGACGTGTGGCAAGGTAAGTCCGTTATACCCAGGATGGAATAATGAAAATAAATGCCAGGAATATATTAAATAATACATTTAAGACTGACTAAAGGCATGGATTAGTGGTTACACTGGTGAGAAATGACATATGGGATACTCTTCCACAATGCACGAGGGACATTACACAAACAACTTCTAAGATTGATTAGTCATGACTCTGCAAAGGATATCCGTGGCTTACGTCCACCAGTGTAATTTCATCTACGTTATAAGCTAGAAATACGCATTTATTACTTTTCATACATTCAAAACCGTCCAAAATACTGAAGTAGCGATATAATAGAAGTGACTATGGAACGACATTAATCTGTTAATGGAAATTACCAGCAATTACCAGCAATTCGTGGATGATGCCATTAATATTAAATGGAAACCATATCCCAATAGGCGAATCATTGTATATTCCGCCAAATGGCGGGTTCGTCTCGTGACGTCATGCGGGTTATTTTTCATCCCATTTCATCATTACTCATCGTATTTTGATTTTGTTAACATAAATGCCACCAATGGATATGTGATAATGATACATGTAAGTGCCAACAAAGTGTCAACAACAGAGTAAATATGTCAAAACGCATTACTTTCTTGCCTGATTGTACACATAATGGACAGAGAATTGGTCCGCTATAAGAAATATGTGACTATCTCAGATGGTCCGATTACGAGTTTTTGAATCATTGGCTAGCAGCAGACGTTGCCAAGTCGTATACTGAAATATACATGGAAGCTACAACGGTAGAGTTTACTCTCATGTGGGGTAAGCATGGACTGATTACAACGGTAGAGTTTACTGTTCTGTGGGGTAAGCATGGACTGATTACAACGGTAGAGTTTACTGTCATGTGGGGTAAGCATGGACTGATTACAACGGTAGAGTTTACTGTCATGTGGGGTAAGCATGGACTGATTACAACGGTAGAGTTTACTGTTCTGTGGGGTAAGCATGGACTGATTACAACGGTAGAGTTTACTCTCATGTGGGGTAAGCATGGACTGATTACAACGGTAGAGTTTACTGTTCTGTGAGGTAAGCATGGACTGATTACAACGGTAGAGTTTACTGTTCTGTGGGGTAAGCATGGACTGATTACAACGGTAGAGTTTACTGTCATGTGGGGTAAGCATGGACTGATTACAACGGTAGAGTTTACTGTCATGTGGGGTAAGCATGGACTGATTACAACGGCTGAGTTTACTCTCCTGTGGTGTTACCATGGACTGATTACAACGGCTGAGTTTACTGTCTTGTGGGGTAGCCATGGACTGATTACAACGGCTGAGTTTACTCTCCTGTGGTGTAACCATGGACTGATTACAACGGCTGAGTTTACTGTCTTGTGGGGTTGCCATGGACTGATTACAACGCCAGGATACTGTCCTGTGGGGTAGCCATGGACTGCGTACAACTGTAGTATACTGTCTTGTGGGGTAAGCATGGACTGATTACAACGCCAGGATACTGTCCTGTGGGGTAGCCATGGACTGCGTACAACTGTAGTGTACTGTTTTGTGGGGTAACCATGGACTGATTACAACGGTAGAGTTTACTGTCCTGTGAGGTAACCATGGACTGATTACTCCAGGTTACTGTCTTGTGGGGTAACAATGGAGTGATTACACTACAAAGTGCTAACATCATATTGAAGAGAATTTTTTAATCCTAAGCACCACCTTAAAGATCTGGTGAGGCTAAGGCGAAAATGCACTTTTTGTGCGTAACTCACGAGGGGATTATGATTACGGCCCCCAGGTCCCTCGTAAGTTACGCACGAAATGTGTGTTTTCATCTTAGCCTCACCAGCTCGTTGTGGTGGTGCTCATGATCAAGAAATCGCCTTCAATATAAGTTTAGCACTTTCTTAACCATGGACTGATTACAACGGCTGAGTTTACTGTCTTGTGGGGTAGCCATAGACTGATTACAACGCCAGGATACTGTCCTGTGGGGTAGCCATGGACTGCGTACAACTGTAGTGTACTGTTTTGTGGGGTAACCATGGACTGATTACAACGGTAGAGTGTACTGTCCTGTGGGGTAACCATGGACTGATTACTCCAGGTTACTGTCTTGTGGGGTAACAATGGAGTGATTACAACGGTAGAGTTTACTGTCTTGTGGGGGTAACCATGGACTGATTACAACGCCAGGGTACTGCTTCGTGTGGTAACCATGGACTGATTACAATGGCCCGTCATTTCCACTCACTTCCGAAAAAGCACCAATTCACTGACCGGTATCCGCAGCTGTGATAGATTAGCCTTTGAAATGGACTAATTCACTGTCCGGTATCCGCAGCTGTTATAGATAAGCCTTTGAAATGGACTAATTCACTGTCCGGTATCCTCAGCTGTGATAGATTAGCCTTTGAAATTAAGACGTTTCGCGTCGATTGCCATACCATGAAGAATATACATATATATAATCTAATGGCCAGTTGTTCTTCAAGGAGTGAACGCTCTGCCTTGCGCGCTGCGGATACCACCCTAAACGACATACCCCTTGGGTCATGCACGCCCTCTATGGACTGATACGCTCACTATAGACAAGGGAATCGAACGATCAAAGAACAATCGCGCAGCAGACATAGTTGGTTCGATGGGAGTCCCATTCCACCAGTCTGCCGGATTCACCGCCCCTATGATAGCCAGCCAACCCAGGCGCCGTCAGGGGCTTGGCTTACTCTTGCTGACCACTACTCTTCTGGTATCTTTCCTAAAAAATTAAAAGTAGCAAAGGTAGTGCCAGTTTATAAAAAGGGTGACGAAAATGATCTTAACAACTACCGCCCTATATCTCTCTTACCGGCAATATCAAAGGTATTCGAAAAGATTGTCGCCACTCAACTTTATAATTATTTTGAAGTCAATAAACTATGCGCAGCCAGTCAGTACGGCTTTCGAACTAAGCACTCCAATGAACTCGCTATTCTTGAAGTGGTGGACCGCACAATAAGTTCCATGGACAGGAATGAATCTCCTGTAAATATTTACCTGGACCTATCAAAAGCGTTCGATACCATAGACCATGGTATTCTCATAAATAAACTCTTATTATGGAGTAAATGGAGTTGCACTCGACCTATTCAAGAACTACCTTTCGGAGAGAAAACAGTTTGTCAGTCTTGATGATGTAACATCTGATCCTTGTGATGTCACAACTGGCGTCCCACAGGGATCTATCCTTGGGCCATTGCTCTTTATCATTTATATTAACGACATAGAGTGTGCTAGTGATTTTTTTAAATTTATAATATATGCAGATGATACCACTCTTTTTTTCTCCTTATCTCCCTCAACAAGCGACTCCTCATCCTCTGTTATTAATGCGGAACTGGCTAAAATACATGAATGGTTGTCTGCTAATAAACTTGTGTTAAACGTACACAAGTCGAAATTTATTATTTTCCATACCGCACAACGACGGATTGTGCCTCCTACCATTATAATTGATAATGTGGTACTTAAATGTGTCGACGAATTTAACTTTCTTGGCATTACCATCCATAAACATCTGAAATGGCACAGCCATGTGGATAAAATTTCAAAGAAGATGTCCAAGGCCCTTGGCATTATGTCTAGACTAAAACAAATAGTACCGCAATATGTATTGCAGATTTTATATAATTCACTTATCTTACCTCACTTAACATATGGGATTCTAGTTTGGGGATATGAATATCAAAGACTGCTTCACTTGCAAAAAAAAGCCCTCCGAATAATAACACTAAGTAAATATAATGAACATACTGAACCATTATTTAAAGAACTCCGTTGCCTGAAGTTGCCTGATATCCACAGGATCCAGACATTAAAATTTTATTATAAACTAAAGAAGGGTATTCTGCCTCACTACTTTTCTGAACTACCGCTTTACCAACACTGTCAAGTACATGATCATGACACCAGATATAAATCCTATGTATACACTACGCGAATCAGCCATATCTTTGCTCAAAAATGTATTCGACACAGTCTGGTCTATGCAATAAACAACGAACCTGCTTGCATCCTTTCCAAAATAGACAGTCATAGCCTCGATGGATTTTCTAAGTATGTTAAAGTTCTTACTATCGATAAATATAATTATATGTGTTCCATCCAAGATTGTTACATTTGTCTTAATTAACTCGCTGTACAAGTGTTGTATTTGTTCATGTGTATGTATGTGTGTCTGCGCTTCCAGTTGTCGCCTTTGTATACATGTAAGGGGGGGGGGGTAAGGGTTGTAAGGCTGTCTTGCCATAATCATTATATTGTATATTAATTGACGCATGTACGTTCTTGTCTTAAGTAATACTATGATTTTTGTGGGTTGCCCACGCGACAGCGACAATATGTCTCAGCGTGGGTCTCCTAGCCAGCTAAGTTTTATGAATGTATCTATGTATGATCGAGTTGTTATTTTGGTTAAATAAACGCAATTGAATCGGAATCTGAATCTGAATCTGGGGCCGTATTCATAATCGCCACTTAGGCTACGCCACTAGACTTAGCGCTAAGTGGAAGGTTTGTCGATAAGTAGTCACACGAGAAGTAAATTTTCTGAATGAAGAAAGTGCTAACATCATATTGAAGAGAATTTGTTAATCCTAAGCACCACCTTAAAGATCTGGTGAGGCTAAGGCGAAAATGCACTTTTTGTGCGTAACTCACGAGGGGATTATGATTACGGCCCCCAGGTCCCTCGTAAGTTACGCACGAAATGTATGTTTTCATCTTAGCCTCACCAGCTCGTTGTGGTGGTGCTCATGATCAAGAAATCGCCTTCAATATAAGTTTAGCACTTTCTTAATTCCGAAGAAATCCCACTTTTTGGGTGACTACATATGTATTTTGAACCCGATAATCGCTCGACAATATCTTCCACTTTGCCGTAAGTCTAGTGGCGTAGCCTAATTGGTGATTAGGAATACGGCCCCAGGGCTTGTTACCAGGCCATTCATCCCGCTATAGCCCCCCGCCTCCCTCCAACCCTCGGCTTGATACGAACCATCTACCCCGCCCCCCCCCTCTCCCTTCCCTACTTCCCGCCTCCCACCCTGCACCGAGGTTCTATCGCCGAACACTATCATATTCTGCTTCATCCTACCCATCTATCTTCTCTCACCCCCAGGGGGGGGGGGGGTGGGGGCTGGTGCGGGGTGCGGGCGTTGCCAAGGACGACGACTACGCCCTGGACGGGGGGCACAGCCTTCAAGCTAATATCAAAATCCTTCCCTTCTCCCTCGCTCAGCCTCAGTAGTTGGTCTCCGATGTCGTGACAGTTTGGATTCTGTGACACCCGATTTCAGGATAACAGGGATGTGTTTCCCATAGCTTTCATCTCATTCCGTCAAAAGGCTTCTCTGGTCTCAGTCGATGTATGGTTCAGTACGCCAACAACAGTTATAGCGACTGCGGTTCACTCGGACCTTACTTTCTGCTATATATATATATAGCTATAAATAATTGAGCAACAATTTCAACCACCTTCTATTACCTCAGAGGCCGGCCCGGCCCGGTAGCTCAGTTGGCTAGAGCGCTCGCCTTGATAATGATCCCATGTCCTTGTTCGCAAAGAGTAGGGGGTTACCCCCGGGGACATGGCTCAATTCTCCCTTCCTTTTTCTATTGACGCGATATGACCAACACTGGTTAAAGGGTCCAGAATATACAACTAGCCAATCTATAACCTCAATAACTATACATGATGGAAGGTAACAACTATTTGCACAACCTGGCCCGTAAAACCTTGTTTGGTATATGATATGAATGCGAAACCAGTGCCTGTAAGTTCGAATGACGTGGGCCACATATTTTGCCCCGCTCCATGCTAATGTCCTATTCTAGGGCGAAACATTTTGCCCCTGGCGTGTCGAACTTACGGGCCCAGGACACATAAGTATAAAAAAAAGGCCAGGGCGATAAACACGACCCTGGACCCGTAAATTGCCCCGATTTTGCCTTGACTCAGGCCAAAAACAGGACGGAATTATGGAGTTTTTAGGGCCATTTACTTAAACCGACCATTTGGGTCGAAAAAGCCGAGCAAATTGGGGCGAGATCGGGGCGAGATCGGGATGAAATCGATTGCAATTTATAAGTCTGGCTGCCGTTTTTAGCGCCGGGCGGGCTTTATACTCACGGCCCTGACAGGAACATGGCCCTGGATGGGGCCATTTATTCGCCCTGAAATAGCCCTGTTTGGGTCCCGTTATATTTCCGGGCCCGGATCACGCAGGTCGATGGGCTGCTGGACCAATCAGGACAAGCATCCCGACAATCGGGATTGCTGGGCGTCCTTTATAGGTCATTGCCACGAAGGGTTCTCGGAAAAACACATGTCTGGGTGTGGGACAATATCAGGTGTTTTACCCCGAAGGGGGCGGGGGGGGGTGAAGAGGGGGGGGGGGGGCAGGGAGGGGGTGGTCGTGGAGGTTGAGGGGGGGGGTGGGGCGGGGAGGAAGGGAAGGTGTGGGGAAGGAATGTTTGTGGGTGGAGGAAGGGGGGTGGAGAGAGAGGTTGTGTGGAGGGAGGGCTGGGGGTGGAGAGGGAGGGGGGAAGGTAAGGGATGGGGTGGAGAGGGCGGTGGTGAGGAGGGAGGGAGGGGGGTGGAGAGGGAGGGGGGGGAGGGAGGGATGGGGGTGAAGAAGCCGGTGGTGAGGAGGGAGGGGAGGGGGTGGAGAGGGGGGGGAGGGAGGGATAGGGGTGGAGAGGGCGGTGGTGAGGAGGGAGGGAGGGGAGAGGGAGGGGTGGGGGTGGAGAGGCCGGTGGTGAGGAGGGAGGGAGGGGGGGAGGGGTGGGGGGTGGAAGAGGGCGGTGGTGAGGAGGGAGGGATGGGGGGCGGAGAGGGTGGGGGTGAGAAGGGAGGGGAGGGGGTGGCGAGGGCGGGGATAGAGAGGGAAGGGAGGGGGGAGGGGTGGCAAGAGCTGGGATAGAGAGGAAAGGGGGAAGGGAAGGTAAATAAGGGAGACTTGACAACAGAACCGTATATATTTGCTATGTTTCGATGTGAGGAATGATGTGAGGACGACACCACCTGGTGATCGACACGAGGAGAACAAGACGTTAGCTTTGGTGAAGACTGGAAGAGGCGACAACATTGAGAGATAATGATTGAGTAATGCCGGACGCTTTTCTAACCTTTTGTGCCACATATCACCACAATGGGGAAGGGTTAGATTAGAGGGGAGCCATGTATCCGGAAGTAATCCCGTACCCTTTACGAAAAAAGACCTTTATCCCGCAAAAACATAACCATTTGCACAGGTGGGATTCGATCCGCGCCCCAAAGCTAATAGCCGAATGCGCCAACTTGTAGGCCACGGGATTACCCAAATGGAAAGCTAAACATGTTGTTAAGAGACCCATGCATACCTTGTGGTAGAAAAGACAAACGATTGCGAGAACAATGCCTTCCTTCCCGTAAACACGCAGCTGTTGCTCTTATATATTGATTCAGTGAGTGTAGCATGACTGTGAAAAGCACAACAGCTTGACTCGGTGTCCGGCATTGCCTGTCATGTCTGCATAGTGACCCACTCAAGGACTTGAGGGGCTTCGACAAGCTCCCCGCACGGTGGCGCTACGCAAGTTCCGCTTTTACCGCTGCTGTCGGCCGGGGGGAAAATTTTGAGATTCTTGAAAAACGGTCAAATCAGCTCTATTTTCTTGCAGCATTATAATTTCCAACAATAAAACATAACGAGCTTTGTGATTTTAATACAGCAAAATACTTATTGTACCATTGAATAAAAGTTATCATTGACTCTTTCCTTTGTTCATTAATTTGCAGAACTGCGCGACGCATTCTTCCTGCGATTTCTGTGATTTCCATCAATTGCCGCCGCGCCGCCCTGGTTGCCATTAAAAATGCATTGAGGCAGTGGGCGACAACAGAGATATAATGGAGCCCTAGCGGAGTGAGTCGAAGGCAGAGGGTTGGTCTCCTACCACGTTACTGAAGCCCCGCCGCCTGCTGCAGGCAGACATCTTGCCGCTTGTTTCACTTGACCCCAGGGACATGGCTCCACTTTCCCTTTCTTCTCCCATTGACGCGATATGACCAAAAGTGGTTAAAGCGTCCTAAATATACAACCAACCAATCAATCATTTGACCATGCGGCACCGAAGGAATTGGCGCCAGTAGGTAGGTAAGACGTAGAGTGGGAATGTAAAATCTCGGACAGAGATGAGGTGGGAGATAGGATTGGATTAGATTATGACAGAGATGCAGCGGGAGGCAGTGAACGTGGGTACATGGCATAGCTCTATCGATACGCATAGACATCGACAAAGATATGAGGAGATGAGATGAGAGAGATAGAGAGAGAGAGGGAGAGAGAGGTAGAGAAGGGTACCCGGGGGCTGGACAAAGTCAGAGCGGAAGGCAAGAGCCATAAATAAGGATACCTTGAGATGGAGCGAGAAGGAGCAGAGACCAACCGATGCTCATGAACCAACATTCAAGATGACACCGACAATGAAGGAGAGAGATAAATCGATGGAGATGGAGACAGATATATGGACAGACACACAGATGCATAGCTCTAGACAATGTGAGAGATATACAGACAGAGACAGAGATACACTGAAGAATCCTCAACCATGTGAGAGATAGGGCGAGCCAGAGAGTGGGGTTGGAGACACTGAGATAGAGAGAGAAAGAGAGAGGGGGCGAGAGAGAGAGAGAGAGAGGAAGAGAGAGAGAGAGGGAGAGAGAGATAGAGAGAGAGAGAGAGGGAGAGAGAGAGGGAGGGAGAGAGAGAGAGAGAGAGAGAGAAAGAGGCAAAGAGAGGGAGAAAGAGGCAGAGAGAGGGCGAAAGCGAATGTATGACAGAGAGGGCGCGCGAGAGATAGATGGCGTGAGTGAAATAGGGGACAGCAAGATGGAGAGAGAGGGGTGGAGAGAGAAGGAGAGAGATCGAAAGATGTGGAGAAAGAGAATCAGAGAGAGGGAGATGGGGAGAGGTGAGATAGGGGAGAAAGAAAATGCGAGAGAGGGGGGAGAGACGGAGAGGAAGAGACAGAGAATGAGACAGAAAGAGAGAGGAGGAGAAAGAGAATGTGAGGGAGACGGACAGAGAGAGGAGAGACGGAGAGAGGTAGAGGGGGAGAAAGAGAATGAGACAGAGTGAGTGGGAGAGGAGGAGAAAGAAATAGAAAGAGAATGAGAGAGAGAGTGGGATGAGTAGCGTTATGGACAAAGCCACACCGCGGAGCCACTCCACAAGATGACGCGATCGATAGCATCTTGACAGAGTCATATGAAACCCGTCAACGTCTCATTGGAGATGATGGCAAGTCACTAAGGGCTGCAATCAATACTAGCCTAGCCTTCCTTTTATTCACGCCGTAATACAGGGGTGCCATCTCACGACATGGGTTATTGTGTGGCTCTAGCGGCTGGCGCAGCATGCCTTGCCCCCGACCACGTGGTGTGATGGCATGCCACCCCTGGCCTGGCCTCTTAGTCTTCCCCTCGCCCCCACCGTCTTGATATAATGGCTCTCGTCCTTTGCTGATGTCCTGCTATTCATTGGTGTCATTTTATATCCTGGACAATGACGTGCACTATTTATGTATTTTTTGCGCTTCTATGTTTAACGCCAATTTATGGCGTAGCTGTAATTCTTTGAACGCTTTAAATGGTAGCATGGTTAAAAACAGAAGACCAGAAATGCTGACTTGAAACGCTTGGTCCAGTGATCTCAATCGATTGGCATTAATGAGACATTTGTGTTGAATCTAAATGCGATAAAAAATGCAATGAGATTGTTGTAAATTTTATCGTACATCCACCATAGCTAAATGTTCAGGGTCAAGCAGGCCGTCTGCGAGAGAGAACAATAATGCTGGGGGTACATGGCTGGAAGGAAGGAGAAGACTATACACAGCATGGGATCCAACGATGATATAAAAAAAACACGCGGAAGTGACAAAGACCCTGAGAGGCCAGGACTAATATTATTGGACCGGCAACGATTGATTGACGGGCGAGGCTTAGACTGAAGCACTTCTCTTGGCAATGGACCGCTGTTCTCTACATAATGAAGGGGGCTCACGATAAGAGGACCTCTGTATTGATCTTCGATAAGGGTCAAGGTCAGGTCGTGCTTGATAGAAAACCAAAACAAACGGACGGAGCTAGGCATGTGGGTGATAATACCAGAGAGTAAGCTTTTATCTGTTGTCGTGGTATTTACGTTCCCTCCCTCGTCAGATTGACACAATTGGTGCGATGTTGTGGCGCGATAGCAAAGTGATATGCGTTGTTACTTCTCAGATATACGTTGATTGAATAAAGCGATAGAAGGGAGGACAGTTGAGGAAAATGTCCGGTTGGTTTGGTTTGTCTTTCAAACAAACGACCAAAGCGCGTTAGGTTTTTACCCTGGCATTATATTTGATTTAACTTACATACTATAGTCTAAAATCGTGTATATCAGAAATCCTCCCGAGGTAGCACTTTATTACATTGAGATAGTCAACCGATCTACGTAAATATCACTTGTGAGTATGCATTTCTATTGAGTGCGGAAACGTTAGCCATACGCACCTACACATGATATACATAATTAAAATGGCGAATACCGGATGTCGTGGATCGTATAAACACATCGGCGGAACAATAATAGATATGATGAGCACATCAGCATTTTGTTCAAGGTCAGCGGAGTAAAATACCATATCATTGCATTCCCAGTCTTTGCACCAAGGACGCCCCTCATTTTCAATTTTATGGATTTCATTTTCATGAATTATAATCGTCGAAAACAAAGACGCCAGGACCACACCGAAGTATGTAAGATCTACATGGTCATAACATGTCCGCTGCGTGAGGCATTGGTTTGTTAGATGGCCAATCATGGCCCTTCGTTATTAAGGGGCCGCCCCGATAGCTAAGTCGGCTAGAGCGCTCGCCTTGAGTGCTCTGGGCACCCGAGAGCCTGGTGGTTCACGCCCGATGTGGCCATGTCTGAGTGGTCGCAGGATAAAGATCTCATGTCCTTCTTCGCAAAAGAGTAGGGGGTTACCCCCGGGGCATGGCTCCACTATTCCCTTCCTTCTCCCATAGACGCGATATGACCAGAATGGGTTAAAGCGTCCTGGATATACAACCAACCTTCGTTATGACCGTATCAGTGTACATGTTCAGGATCTCAACTATAGAATGCGGACGCAAGGAGTGCCAGACGGAATTGTTGGATCCCCGGGAATCTTTTTTTTTTTTTTTTTTTTTTTCCATAATCGTAAAGCAAGTTGTGACATCAGACAGACAGAATACATGTTAGATCGTTAAGAATATACAACTGTGCAGGAGAGGGATCATGCTAGAAGAGGGATGACCGGTTTCCATTTTCTTAGAAATATGTCAGTGATTTAACTAATGTTTTATAAGTTTCGTTGCACACACGCTTCATCTGCTTTATATGATTCGTAAATTTACAAACAACTGATTTTAGCTTTATACCTCCTCTTAACATTTCATATTTCCATTCTCTGGGAATAGAATGGATCAGCCAGTCAGAAATCCGCAAAATTTATGCGATATCAAACTTTATGCAAAATTCATTCCAGCCCATGAACTCCCCTTGTTCGTTAATAACATCATTAGCAAAAACTATACCTTTCTTGATAAATTCGGTCTTTCTACATATAACATTTTCATTAGTCATAAAATAAGTATTCCCCAAAGGATACTCCAACACATTACGGGTAATCTCAATATCCTTGCTCACTTGCCGGTAGCAGTACCAGGAATTAAAAACATCAGCCCAAAATGGATTTTCTACCTTAATAAAATTTCTTAATGAATGCAAATCTAATTCCCAACAATGTACTTTTTCACCACAAATAGTATCACAGAACAAATTTTGCCATGCTCCATCTTGCCGGATAAGTAAGTTTTTTGAATCCAAGTCAATTTCAAAGCTTGCAACATGGATTTTGCATGCGTAAGGTTAACGCCCCCTCTTCTATTGACTGGGCCATTCTATTTAACGAGAGCTTAGGTTTTTTCTTGTTATAAACAAAATTTCGAATGGCACCGTCAATTTTGTCTAGATAACGCTTTTCCGGCATAGGTAGAGCAGACATCACATGTATCAATTTCGGCAAGGCAAGAGTTTTTACTACTGTGACCCGACCACGAAGCGAAAGCCTTCGTTTACTGTATGCATTCAATATCTTTTCAAATTCGGCAATTTTGGACTCATAATTTATCATTACCATCTTCTTTAAGTCAACATGAAAACTTATTCCTAACAACCGAAACTCCTTTACCCAAGTCAATGGCAAATCTGGACATATGTTCTGTTTTTCTTGTTCAAACTTCCCAAGCCATATAGCATTAGTTTTGTCAAGATTAATTTTCAGTCCAGAGCAGTAATGGAAGGCCTTCAGTTTCCGTAAAGCATTTCTTTCGGATGACTCACTACCATCTAATAAAAGAAACGTATCATCCGCGTACTGTCCAATCTTATATTCTTTCTTTCCAACAATTATGCCCTTAATATTATTATCTTGCTTAATAGCCATTGCCAAAGGCTCAATGGACAAAATAAATAAATATGGCGATAATGGGTCGCCCTGTCTACAGCCTCTTCCGAGAGCAAAAAACTGTGAAAAATTCCCATTATGAATGACACAACTCTCAGGACATCCATATAAAATATTGAACCACCTCATAAAAGATTCTCCGAAGCCATATGACCGTAATACTTGACGTATATAACTCCAACTTAACGTATCGAACGCTTTTTCAAAATCTATAAGCAGAAGCATACCAGATTTTCTATTCTGAATTAAATAGTGCATGATATCATAGATCAATCTAGTGTTTTCTCCTATAAATCTATTTTGAATAAAACCTTTCTGATCCGAACTGATTATTTCCGGGAGCACATTTTTTAATCTGTGCGCGAAAATACCTGATAATATTTTATAATCAGCGTTAAGAAGAGAGATAGGGCGCCAATTCTTTAAATATTCTCGCGGCTTATCGCCCTTGGGCAAACAATTTATAATCCCTTGTCGTTGAGTAATCGACAGAGAACCTGTTACATATGCATATCGAAGACTTCTAACCAAATAGACACCTATATCGGTCCAATTTTTTTTTGAAAAATCAATAGGGAACCCATCACTTCCTGGCGACTTGTTATTTTTCATGTTTTTAACTACTTGAAGTATTTCTCTGCTTTCGATATCGACATCACATAACTCCTTTAATGTATCATCGAGACATTTAATATTTTTATCGTTAAAAAAAACCGGCATTTGTTCCGATGCCTGGGCACAGTCACAGTTCGCATATAACTTCTCGTAATAACCCTCTTGTTCTTGAATTATTCTCTCCTGATCCAATATCAATTCTTTGCCAACAACTAGTTTATTTATAAGCTTGTTAACATAGTTACGATTTTCAAGATTACAAAAAGATTCTAAAAAGACTAGATTCTTCAAGCTGCTGAATTCTCAGCTCCAGCGACTTTTCTTCTTTTAGTTCAATCCTCTTCTTGTAACTGGAATAGCTGATTGTACTACCTCGTATCTCCATTTTTAACATTTCGAAAAACATTTGGTCATTAATAGTAAGGTTAACAATTTCCCGTTTTGAACAGTCATCGGAGCTACTATACATATCAACAGTTTTTGCGATACATGCCTTCACCAGCTTTACATAGTCAACGTCTCGCAATAAAGATGTATTAAATTTCCAGATGCCTTTACCCCTCTCCGCTAAATAAAAATCTATATCAATTGTAACCAAAGAGTGATCTGTTCTATATCCTGGCTTTATGTCTGCGCCTTTCATCATTGCATGAATATCCGCAGTTACTAAATAAAAATCTAATCTAGCGCGTTGTGATTTGCGCTGCGAGTTGGTCCAAGTGAAGCGTCTCATGTTCGGGTGATTCACACGCCAGCAATCTAACAATTCTAACCTTTCTATTAAATTCAATACAGTTCTCTTCGCTTTAACGTTATTTTCTCTGACATAACCCCGCGTATCACATTTATAGTCCAGCACCAAGTTCCAATCTCCACATATGATAATGCTCGTATTCTCAAGCTTGTCTATTTTCTCTAACAGTTCCTCATAAAACGCAGGACAATCTTTATTCGGACCATAAATAGTAACCAATGTCAATCTTTTACTGCAGAGCGTGACGTCTAATAATAACAGATTTCCAGCTTCATCAGTATCCGTGCCATGCACAGTGTATTCAAACGTATTCCTTAACAGGATAGCAACCCCCCTAGCATGTGACGAATTGGAGTTAAAATAGCTCCGTCGAATTCTTCTTTTAAAGCACTTTGTTTCAATTCATCCAAATGGATATCTTGCAGACAATAGACGCAGGCATTTTTCCCTACAAGCCAGTTAAGCACATCAACTTTTTTTTGCGGCATTGCAAGTCCCCTAACGTTCATGCTAAAAATAGACAGGTGACTCATGTTCACGTTATTCTAATGTAAAAGTCAATTATTACTGTAACTCTCCCCCGGGAATCACCCTTGCGTGTCGCGGCATCTTTCGGTGCCTATTATATTCGCATTATCTCCATTTCGATTGGCTCATTTCCTCCAATTTCTGCAGCCAGTCCCTACATTACTGTACGTCACCAAGACGTATGCCAACTTAGTGTTCCGCAACAAATGACCAACTTCCGCCTCTATTTCCTCACACCGGATAACAACATCGGCCCCTCCCCCCACCCCACGCCCCCACCCCAACACACCCACCCAACGGATCGGTTCCGTGTCACCCCCACCCCCACACACTCACCCACAGCTCCCGTTTCACCCTCACCCCACACACACACCCACCCATCGGTCACGTGTCACCCTCACCCCCTCCCCCTCCAAACACCCGCCCACCCACCGGTCCCGTTTTACCCTCACCCCCTGAGCCACCCACACACCCACCGGCCCCTTATCACCCTCACCCCCCACACACCCATACCGACTCGGCATTCGGCGCAGGATCAATGAAGCAACACCATGGACTGCCGCAAATTGGTCGCCAGCCCCATGCCGCCAAACCCTATTGTCGTGAAGCAGGAAGGCGGAAAACCGAAATTGAAAGCCATAGAGGAAATATTCACGCTTGGCTGCCGTCAATAGCGCCATTTCCGCGAAACAACGCCAGTTGTCGCTATTTCGCGCTTGCCACAGCTTCTTTTACGACACGGCTGAGGTCAATCTAAGGTCACGGCTCATATAGGAAGAAGCCTATTTAGCGGAGATTCAGGAATATCGAGGCTATGAAGATGCAACCCCGCTCCCTTCCCGGCCCAGTTACCGGTACCGTAGGTTTCTGATGCAACGTCATAATTCAGACTTAGGTGTTGAATAACACGCAAATATAAGATGGTAAAACCTCCCATTTCTCAGTATTCCTTTGCGAGCAAGCAGTCGTATAACGTCTTTACTCAGTTTAATAATGCTAACTTTGTCCAGTATATATATATCCATAGAATACAGTATGTAGTTAGGCCCTCGTTTATTCTGTTTACTAATGCTAGTATTTGTTTTCTTATCACATGGTGAATTGCATGTGTGCACCGCTTGCCGGTCGTTCTTCCATGTCAAGGCGAACCATTGTTTCAGCATAGCTCACGTATTTCTCACGCCGAACGTTTACTACAATAATACATTTCTTAGGGCGTGATCGACTCGCCTCTTCCAAAGTCTACCTCTTCCGGAAGAGTGCATGCTGTACGATCGTTTTGCCTCTTCTATTCCGAGAAGACCTCTTCTGCTCTTCCGCCCAGATAGGTGGAAGAGAGAAGAGGTAGAGACTATTCCAAGATGGCGGAAGCTATAACTCTGCGATATTCGCTCAGTGTGACCAAATAGGTTTTTGGGGAAATACATGAATGAAACAAATAAAATTATGTGAAACCTAAGTAAGACCTTATCTTGTTATTTGAAACGCATGTGCGTGGTATATGAGGGTCCACATATGTAGTTAACCATGTATCTGACTGTTAATGTTGGGCGATAATATATGGAAGTGGGCGATATGTTGTGAGCAATTAGTGAGTTTCAGTTCGCCATATTGTAACTACTCTTCCAACTCGTCACACGCGATCGATTCATCGCTCATATTCTCTCTTCTTGGATGAACTCGATTAGACTCTTAGGCTTTAACATGGAGGATGGACCCGCTTGCCGATGCTAGCTTTGTTCAGAATGTAGAATGCAGGTTCTTATTTCTTTTGAATGATACACCTCCATAGTAATTAGGCGTGACATGATTCAGCATGTAACATCAACATGAAAACATGAAAACACACAACAGTGACGGCAATACGTTGGCGCATGTAGCGGCCATCCCAATGATCACCCGCTGCCTTCAACTCACTCCGCGAGGGCTCCATTATATCTCTGTTGTCGCGTACTTCCTCAATGAATTTTCACACTCGCTCGCCAGGGCGGCGCTGCGCGCATTGATATGAAAAATGCGTCGCTCATTTCTACAAATTAGTGCCGGGGACCCAGCCTAAGCCTAATAACACATGAAATCAGGTGATGAAAAGAAATAGTTCAGTCACAATTATAACATTTTCGAAGGGGTACAATATGTCTTTTTGCTGTATTAAATACACAGAGCTCATTATTTTTAGCTTTTATTCTTGAAGATTATAATATCGCAAGAAATTGCAGCTGATTTGACCGTTCTTCAAAAATCTTGAAATTTGCCCCCGGTCGACAGCAGCGGTAAAAGCGGAGTGTGCGTAGCGCCACCGTGCGGGGAGCTTGCCCGAGGATGTAGGTGGCCTCTAAGGAAGTGATCCACACAATGGACAGGCGGCCGTCGCCTACACTGACCAATCACAGACGCATTCTAAATAGCAGGCTGCCCTACACAGCAGATGACCTTCTAGAATATAACAGCAATATGGCGTCTCCATCGGGGCGGAAATCACATTGGTAGGAATTTCCTTGTCCCCCTGGGACAACAATGCCACCAAGTGCAACGACCTCGCGCAGCCGCAGCCGCAGCCGCAGCCGCAGCAGCAGCAGCGGCGGCAGCAGCGGCGGCTGCGGCAGCAGCAGCAGCGGCAGCAACGGCAGCAGCAGCAGCAGCAGCGGTAGCGGCGGCAGCAGCAACAGCAGCAGCAGCAACAGCAGCAGCGGCGGCTGCGGCAGCAGCAGCGGCGGCTGCGGCAGCAGCAGCAGCGGCAGCGCCGGCAGCAGCGGCAGCAGCAGCAGCAGCGGCGGCAGCAGCGGCAACGGTGGCAGCAGCAGCAGCAGCAGCGGTAGCGGCGGCAGCAGCAACAGCAGCAGCAGCAACAGCAGCAGCAACAGCAGCAGCAGCGGCGCAGCAGCCGCAGCGGCGGCAGCAGCGGCGGCAGCAGCAGCAGCCGCAGCAGCACAAGCAGCCACAGCAGTGACATACTGGACCGCTGTACCAGTGACATCGTCGTCTCATGCTCTCTTATGGTATCGGACCGAGGAACCACAGTCGAACAAGGATGGCCTTGTCGTCAGAACGGACCGGGAAGGATGGCCTTGTCATCGGTACGGACTCGGGCGTGCCGAGGTCCTAATTGGCTCAATCAACGTGGCCTGCTTTTAATTGGAGCAATCTTAGACACTCCGCCATCGAGTTATGGCAACGGGCCGGACATGTCCCGGTATGTGTACAGACACGGCGCTGGGAACTCTACCCATTCCACCGGGGTCAAGGAGAGATGGACGCGCCTCGACCGGGCGTCATATCTAAGCTAGTGATAGGTCAGGGGTGGGGAGACACATACATGTGTCAGTTACCATCTACTCAGAACCATGATACAGTAAGATATAGAGAACTACGGGGAATGGTTAAGGCCCATGAGATACTTCACATGTTCACAATTTATACAAATGACGATATATAAAGGTTTCTATATAACTACGATATATAGGTAACAAATATATATAAATAAGCATATATATATATATATAAATAAGCATATATATATATAAATAAGCATGTATATATATATGTAAATAAGCATATATATATATATCAATATCTAGGCAATTACATAGGCAGATGCTTCACAATTTTAGCGAATACAAATGGGTTTGGATCTTAGTCGAAAATGGAAGACCAAAGACAGGTGCGAGATCCTTCCATGGATATGAGAAGCGCGCGTTGGACATAAAGGGCGTAGGAACATACATTGTCTGTGTACATGAAGGGTATTCGTTGTGTCACGGTTAAAAGTCATGCTGGGGATCGATCGAGAGCATGGACGGATATGATAATGTTACACTTGCATGAAGCCATTTGCTCTAATGCTGTTTCGTGCTTCACGCGTTTTATACCACAACCCATGTAGTGCTCGTGTTTGCATTCCAACGTATAACCCCACAGGTTACTTGTAACCCGTGGGGTTATATCTAACCCCAAGGATTAAGCGGATTAAGCGGATTAAGCAGGATTAAGGATTAACAGGTTAAGCGGTCTAACGCATCAATACTGGACTTCATTTTAAACCTATTCATAACCCATGTGGGCAATCATATCGGTGTGATTCAAGGGGTCGGGTTCCCAGATCACGAAGAATAAATTCTTTATTCCCAGGTCACGACGAATTAAAAGAAGAAATTCCCGCATACAATGGAAGGGCGGATACACGATACTAAATTGACGATTTCCCGATTCCCGATTATTTGATATTAAAATTCCCAGTTCACGATTAACGAAAATCCTTTATCACGGCGCTCGGCTAATACCCCATTTCCAGTTCACGAAAAACTGTCTTCCTTCTTCCAAGTTCACGGTGACATGAAAATCCCATTCTCGAGCAACGGAAATACCCCTTGCCTCCCCCCCCCCCCACTGTACCCAACCCCACTCCTCAACTTCAATCACACATCTACCCCCGACCGCGCCCTCGCCCGGTACTCAACCCCACTCAACCACCTGCCTACGCCCAACCCCGACCCCGACCATCCCGCCGTTGCACTCCAACGACGAAAATACCCAATACTAAATTCAAGCATGCATCTGTACCGTTAAAAACCTACACCACCTGCCAGACCACCGTCGTGTACTGGTACCCACCCCCCACCGCCACCACTACGGCCACCCCACCGCCACCACCATCGCCATCACCACCGCCAGACCCCCATCGTCCCCATTGTAATGGTACCCCACCGCCACCGCCACCGTCGTCCACACTGTACTGGTACCCTACCGCCACCGTCGTCCCCACTGTACTGGTACCCCACCGCCACCGCCACCGTCGTCCACACTGTACTGGTACCCTACCGCCACCGTCGTCCCCACTGTACTGGTACCCCACCGCCACCGCCACCGCCACCGGCACCGCCAACGCCACCGCCACCGCCACCGTCGTACCCACTGTACTGGTACCCCACCGCCACCGTCGTCCCCACTGTACTGGTACCCCACCGCCACCGTCGTCCCCACTGTACTGGTACCCCACCGCCACCGCCACCGGCACCGCCAACGCCACCGCCACCGCCACCGTCGTACCCACTGTACTGGTACCCCACCGCCACCGTCGTCCCCACTGTACTGGTACCCCACCGCCACCGTCGTCCCCACTGTACTGGTACCCCACCTCCACCGTCGTCCCCACTGTACTGGTACCCCACCGCCACCATCGTCCCCACTGTACTGGTACCCCACCGCCACCGTCGTCCCCACTGTACTGGTACCCCATCGCCACGGCCACCGCCACCGCCACCGTCGTCCCCACTGTACTGGTACCCCATCGCCACGGCCACCGCCACCGCCACCGTCGTCCCCACTGTACTGGTACCCCACCGCCACGGCCACCGCCACGGCCACCGCCACCGCCGCCGTCGTCCCCACTGTACTGGTACTCCACCACCACGGCCACCGCCACCGCCGCCACCCACACCGCCGCCGAAAGCACTACCATTCTAGCGGCAAGTCTGACGTCACACCCGGGCGCTTGGGCCATGCATCAGTTTACTGGTTGACACTAAAGCCGGAGCGCAAACACCACACCATCTGTGTCATCTACCGCCCGTGACGTCACGACAGCCATACATCATTGGCCACAAACCAAGCGCCCAAGGCTTCCGGTTCCACCGCTGCCGACTCCGTAAGAAAGTCACTATCTCCTCCTTCCATCAGTTTGCATCTAACGCCATGACTCGGTGTCTCCCCCACCGCCCCCTCCCCCCCCCCCCCTTCCCGCTCCCCAGAGAACGATCTATCTAACCACACAGGTCTCTCTTTTTACATCGGATATGCAACCCAGTTCAATGAATGACGTCCAATCAGAGCAGCACCGCCGAAAATGCCACCACAAGCTCCTTTCCAGCAACCCTTTGCGTTGCTCCTTAATCTACCGCACATCCCTATGTGTAATGTATTCTCTATGCATCTCCTTGGCCATATTTCCCTACCATATCTGCCATGTCATTTCCATCTCTACCATGTCGTTTCCATCTGTACGATGTCGTTCTTCATTCCTACCATGTCATTTCCATATCTACTGAATCATTTCCATATCTACCATGTCATTTCCATATCTACCATGTCACTTCAGTCTCTCTCATGTCCGTTTCATTTATACTATATCCTCGCATCTCTTCTCATTGTGTCCTTATTTGTTTCTCTTCTTTTCACTTTCCTCCGATTCTCTCCGCACCATTTATTTTCTTTTTGTTGTCTTTGTCTCCTGGGATGACCCACCATGCCGTTCTTCTGCGCATATTCTGGGCTTATACCCTCCCTGTCCCCTCCCTCCACCAACTCTCTCCTCCGCTACCCAGTGACAAACGCTGTCATATTGTGCCACGGGGACCTAAGACGATCCATTCCGCAAAATGAGAACCCATGATATTGTGGGCCTGAGGTAACCTTGGGTGGGGCAGCTGGCCGACGTAACCTTGGGCGGGGCAGCTGGCCGAGGTAACCTTGGGTCGGGCAGCTGGCCGAGGTAACCTTGGGTCGGGCAGCTGGCCGAGCTAACCTTGGGTCGGGCAGCTGGCCGAGGTAACCTTGGGCGGGGCAGCTGGCCGAGGTAACCTTGGGTGGGGCAGCTGGCCGAGGTAACCTTGGGCGGGGCAGCTGGCTGAGGAAACGTTGGGCGAGGCAGCTAAACATTACATTTGCTTCGGTTGGTTGTATATATATTCAAGATGCCTTAACCACTTTTGGTCATATCGCGTCAATGGGGGAAGGAAGGGAAGAGCGGAGTAATGCCCCCAAGGGTAACCCCCCTACTCCTTGCGAAGTAAGACATGGGATCTTTATCCTGCGACAGAAATGGCCACAGCGGGGCGCGAACCACCGATCCGCGTGTCGTTAGACGTTCATGTTGCCAGAGCACTCATGGCGAGCGCTCTAACCCTCTGAGCTATCAGTGCCGCCCCCCATTTGCTTCGGGCGCCAACCTGCATGGTAGCGTTGAACAAGCTTTCCACGCCACAACCGGCTCTATCCGGCTCCCTATTTATGCAAATATATATATCTAAATATATCACCAAACTTAAATATCCATCCGCCATTATCACCTTAACAATGGTGGGAGTATGTTTATGTCGGTATGATTCGCATCACGCGGTTACAGTGCATGTATCGTAATTGGCGCCGACACCCGATCGAACGGAACACAAACCAAAAGCAAAACGATGAACCGAAAATTGCAATAACGATAGAAGTATATGTATGCCTGTATGTATAAGTGTCTAACTGTATGCGTGTACCGCATATAATATGAATCAATAAAAAGAAGAAGAATAGAAGTCACCATCAACGTGAATACGCGTATTTCTAAGTTCGGATAAATATATAGCGCCGTGTGCACAGTGTTTCGTCGACTCACTAAGCACACTACATGAATCACCACTCACGAGATCGCTAAGTAATTTCCCATGTGCCTAGTTTTCTCCTCCAACAAGCAATTACCGCCGTGAGTGACACACAACGCCACCATTAGCATTTTGCGACAACACAATACCCAAGTTAAGTGCCGGTGTCGGACTCATTTACGGCCACGTGGCGTCCGTTGCTCGCTTATGAGGCGGAAACAATCGCTGCGGCGTGTTTGTTGCTACGGGGTTTTAGATTGGCTTGTAGATTTATTATTCAATGAATTACGCAAAATATGTAATTGATGACAATTGCATTTGTCGCTCGGTTCCATTTTCCAGGACACAAACTGCGGGTATGAAAACTGAGAGGGATTTCATTACGATGTTGCATTGTGGGTATAGTCTGTCAGCCGTCATCACTCAATCTGAGCCTCGGCACGTGGCGATCTAGCGTCTCCCACCCTGCTCATTCATATGTGATGCAATGCAAATAGGAGTGTTCTTGCCTGCTAATGAACCTAACTATGTAGTTTTTTTTTATGACGCCATCGCCTGGTGTGATGTTTATGGCTGTAGGCCTACTGACGACAATCGATAAGACCGTTCATGCAACTATAGCTATCTCGACAAACATGTATATTTAAATCGCGTAGAAACAAAACGGAATAATAAACTGCGATTACGGCTTTATTATTATACTGGTTAATACTTTCCTCTTTGTTTATTAATAATTATCAAATACACGGTTATGATACTCGAGGATCTAAGTTATACCACCCACATAAGGCCAGAACAAATTATCTACCGAAGACCGTAAAGTATAGAGGTAGTATAGCGTAAAACGAATGGTGCAATAGAATAAATTTCAACGCCGATTCAATAGAAGTGTATAAATGCGACATCAGATCAAAACTATAGGTCCATCACCAAAATCCATGAAGTGCAACTGACATGCAACTGACCATGCAATAACCCTTTAATTTTCCATTTATTTTTTTTTTTTTTTTTTTGCCATGATGTTTATCTAGTCTAGCTGATATGTGAAAGATATGTAACATTCTGTATGAGCCCTGCAACTAATAAGCATTGCTTCTGCTGCGGGTAATTTCTTCCATATTATTCCCTTTATTTAAACTGCTATCCATAGCAAATAAGTCGCCCATAGTTTGTTCGCACCCATGACGGCTTGAATGCGGCTATTATGCTGGCAAATCACGGTCGCTTACCAGATATAGGAATCTCATCGTGCTGGTAAACTACAAGGGAAAAGAACATCGCGCCTTTAAATTGTTCGTGCCACGATTGTCTTCAGCTCAGCGTTAACTTTGTCTAATGAACATAAACAAATAAGAATTTGTTTTAAATGGAGCTTACAGTTTATATTCCACAACATCACCATAAACGCGTTCATCAATTAGCAAAAGTGAGGTCCGGCGGGTTTAATTCTGGGGCTATTGCATCTGAGCGTTAATTAGAAATTCCCCAATGATGTCACAAGATTGACAGATGAGCTTTGCTGCAATGCGTTGGCATCGGTTGTCGAGGGCGTGTATTGTTCTCGTGGTTGATTGCTTTTTGTTGAGTTCAAGCCAATGAGCAGAGAGAATTTGAGCCTCAACCTGAAAGCACATGCGTTTGTATTCCCATTTGACGTCACTTTCCTCACTCCCAGAATTTAAATCGGCATGGGCGAAAACAAGTGGAAAGAGTACTCCCTTCTATTATTTGGGGCGTTATATCTCGATAATATAAGTGTGGAAACACAGAAGATTAATATGAGCTAAAGTTGTTTTGGCGTGGCACAAACTGTTTAAGCTTTTAAGCTACGCCGGTTATTTTTCGCTGAGTATTTATCAGATGACGTGAATGGTTATTGCGGGATCTTGCATTGTGGTTGGTGGGTTGAATATTCAGGACGCTTTAACTACTTTTGGTCATATCGCATCAATGGGAGAAGGAATGGAGAGTGGAGCCATGTCCCCGGAGGTAACCCCCTACTCTTTGCGAAGAAGGACATGGGATCTTTATCCTGCGGCCACACAGATATGGCCACAACGGGGCGCGAACCACCGATCCAGGCTGTCAGTCATTCACTGACGTCATTGTTGCTTTTATCCAATCATGTGGTGAACAAATGTCTTGCACATGCGCTATGTCGGACAAACAAGTCGGACAAACAAAGCTGCATGTCACGTTCTTGTCAGTTTCAAAGATGAGTGCTTCTCATTTGTACCTCCCATCAGCTAGGATTGTCAATAGACCGATCTAGGTTGTCAATCATTCACTGACGTCACTACTGCCTTTATCCAATCATATGCCGCAAAGAGCTCTTCCACGTGCGTTAGATCAGACAAACAAAGCAGCATGTCACTGTGTTGTCAGTTTTAGAGATGAGTACTTCTCACTTGTACCTACCATCAGCTATGGTTGTCAATTTCATACTCACGACTGAAGAAAAAGGACTCACGCGTGGGTGGGGCTTAGTGTCGGAGTCTGGATCGGTCTATTTCATACTCACGTCTAAAGGAAAAGGACTCACGCGTCGGCGGGGCTTAATGTCGGAGTCTGGGCCCGTATTCTCGAACAAGTTGCGATCAGCGCAATATTTAAGAAGAACTATTTGCGAAAAATCGTAGCTGCGAAAAATCGCAAGTTCCTATTCTCGAAAGTTTTGCGATTTATGGCAGCTACGAAGTTTCGCAAGTAGTTTTTCGCGGTTGTCAGGGATAATTTTCTCTTTTTTGCAGCGGTGGATATTAACATGTATTGGGCATTAACATTTAGTATTTGCAAATGTGAATAGATATAAAACTCCAGAAATATGACTGAGAGGGGTGGGGGGGGGGGGGGGGAGAACTGGCAAATATGTCTGAGGCTGAAAGCGGAGCCTCTGTGTCTATACCCCCTCCCCTCACATGTACTGCGTAGATCTACAGTGCCGAACATTGTGATGGGCGGACATCAGGCCCAAATTTAAATTAAGCTCAGGACAATATGCGACTATTCTATACCTATGGTATGGCATGTTTAACAATATCAAGGCAAAGTAAGCTAAACGACTTACGCACATTAGCCTAACTTACATTGGCAAGCGTAAGTGACGCTGTCGTCGTCGTATGTTGCAGATTTATATAGAATCCAATATCATGAATAGATCTACGAGACACGGTGACGGGTGGAACGCTTGGTCATGGTAATCCACTAGCACAGACCATGCAGACACTATCTCAGGTTATTTAAGATCTTGTAAAATTGTAATCCATTAATTAGACTTTAGCACTGAGGCACTTTGACAACTGACGCCGTGACGGCGCGACTAAACGTGTCATGCTTCCAACCTGAACCACTCAAAGGAGTGTAGGAGGCTTTTAGTAACTTAGTTTTTCGCGTGTTGATACCACTGTATACATGGTATACATGGTGTAGCAGAAACAAATCTTTACAACGTGCACTCGCGCCATTACTTGAAACAAAGTATGGGTAGTCTCTGTGACATAACACGTACGTGAACATGAACGAAAGCGCACATTTCCACAAAAAATGAAGTTCAAAATCAATTTTAAAATAAGAATTATTGTCTGGACTGGATAATTCAACATATGCTCCGTATCTCATATAACAGCAAACAAGCAGCATAGCAAGAAATAAGTGAGCCCAATCTTCTGAATCTCGAATCTTTAAATTTGCCGAATCAATCCTCATTAACTAAATTAATGCACCTCCGGGGGCAGGCAGGCGACACAACTCGCATGCCGGCCCCCAGGGGCGGATTAATTTAGCATATATATATGATCAGAAATATTCCCTATAGTATACGATCTCTGACATGCGGGCCCCAACTCGGTCAGTCGGAATCACATTTTGTAATTGTATGCTACACTTAGCCAAATAAAAATTATGCAAGAATGAAAGCGTGCTTGCTGGTCGTGACGCTCGATATGACGTCAATAAAGAAATAAACGATACAAAGTTGCAAAAATCATGAGTGCACATCACGCTCATCACTTCGTCTTGCTAGCAGGAGCAAGGATTTTGGGAAGGGGCGGGGGCATTGTAGATGTACTGGTAAAGCCTAAAGTATGTACCATGGATACCCAAATTGTCGGAGTGCGTAAACATGGTAAAATATATGTAGTAAATGGTCGAATGTAGAGTTTTCACAGAATAGCCAACTTAGACATAAGCGATATCGACTTCGCCCATTCACTTGCTGTTCAACTTAGCTTGTCACTTCACCAGGACAAATTTAGATACAATGCTAGAAGTTTAAGAAAATCGAAGCGACACATTCACAGCAACATTGATATAGATATAGAGTCTATATTATGTTATTGCGCTACATTCACGTGCAACCCGCGATTCCAGACATCAATATTATTTCAGCGATTACGCAAACACATTCGCTTCGATTTTACAGAAATTTCCGCACTTTAAAGGGATTGCCATGATCAAGTGACATGCCAAATATTACAGTAATCGTATGGGCAGTTATTGTTTTGTTGCATATGGAGCGTAACATATTCGAGGCACTTACGTACAGCGTCAAAACCATCGCTTCGACTAGGGTTAATTTTGAATGCACATTAACAGATAACTTTATTGCTGTAGATGTATTAGATCTAAATTTATTTATATGATAATATAAATGTCTCGCTTCGATTTTCTCCGCTTTATCCTAAATATAATAATATAGGTTACTAAAGCAGTTGATGGTGGGGGAGGGTGTCGGTGTCACTCGTACGTATAGCTCGCTGCTAAGTAACATCTTTGATGCATTGCGTCACAATACCTTTGACGTCACTTAATTAGCAACGCGCGCTTAGATTGGAACAAAGACGCTATTTTAGCTGCACTGCGGCCTGATAATGATACCACAACATATATAAACACCTTATTGTTGTTGAAATTCGTGAATAGATCTTCACGAAGCCTAACGATCCGCTGTCGGAGCCTTCGTCGAAATAAGTAACTCGCCATGAAAATTGCCACCATGATTACTGACTAGTTGCGACTAGTTGCGAGACGTATGAACACATCGCAAATTTTGCGATGAAAGTTAGGAAGATCTTTATCTTAAGTTTTCGAGAATACCACTTGCGATGAAACGCAACTTTTGCGATTTTTCGCAGCAATATTTGCGAGGAAGTCGAGTTGCGAAGATCGCAACTCGTTTGAGAATACGGGCCCTGGATCGGTCTATTTCATACTCACGCCTAAAGGAAAAGGACTCACGCGTGGGCGGGGCTTAATGTCGGAGTCTGGATCGGTCTATTTCATACTTACGTCTAAAGGAAAAGGACTCACGCGTGGGCGGGGCTTAATGTCGGAGTCTGGATCGGTCTATTTCATACTCACGTCTAAAGGAAAAGGACTCACGCGTGGGCGGGGCTTAGTGTCCGAGTGTGTATCCGTCTATTTCATACTCAGGACTAAAGGAAAGGGACTCACGCGTGGGCGGGGCTTAGTGTCCGAGTGTGTATCGGTCTATTTCATACTCACGTCTAAAGGAAAAGGACTCACGCGTGGGCGGGGCTTAGTGTCCGAGTGTGTATCGGTCTATTTCATACTCACGTCTAAAGGAAAAGGACTCACGCGTGGGCGGGGCTTAGTGTCCGAGGGTGTATCGGTCTATTTCATACTCAGGACTAAAGGAAAAGGACTCACGCGTGGGCGGGGCTTAGTGTCCGACTGTGTATCGGTCTATTATCGCCGTTAGCCTGAAATATATTGGACATCGCTGGACACAGGCAATCGTTGTGTCTGCCTGTGTTACGGCGTCATGTTTTCTCGCCCTTCAGTTGTCATGTGTCCTGGTTCGAGGGCCAGGCGCCCATGAGTTTTCCCCTTGACAACCTGACCATCGCGTCCCTCGGCCTACACGCACTGTCGCCCAATGTCGTGTCACGTGCTTCACTGAAGGTCACGATTGTGAATCCAATAATAGAAAAAATATATATAAGCGATACAGGGGGCGAAAGTGGCAAATGCAGGATCCGATACAGGAATTTGAAAGGAGGGGAGTGGGGGCTCCGCTGACCCGGGGGAGAGGGGGGGGGACGGGCTCTAAACAAAGGTCCACCAATTTTTTGACGACCGGGCGGGGGGAGAGGGGGGGGTCCTCGCCGCCTGAGATATGTAGCATTCTTCCTTGGAAGAAGGGGAGCGGGGGGGGGGGGGGGGGGAGGGGGTCCACGCCTCAGATGGTCTACATTTTGCATTAAAAAAACAGCGATCCTCATCAAATAAAAAGGGGGTGGGGGGCGGACCCTATGGATCCCCCCGCCGCTGGATCCGCTTCTAAAATAGGCGAAAGAGGAAACCATAGGAAACGCGGTGACGACAAGCTGAGCGGATGCAGAAAGACAGAAAGGCATCACACAACGAGATGAGCAACATTGGAAGGAAAAATCCTGATGTAGGTCTATATATGCAGACATAATAGAGGAACAGATGTTACGAATATAAAATGAACAGAGCGAGATGGACAAAATCAACCCTTGCTATAGCCATGTCCAAAATGGCGGTGGAGGCACTTACCAAGAAAAACCCCAAATGGGTTGGGTAGGTGGATCGGGCGGGGGGGGGGGGGGGTGGGGTGGAGGGCTGGCGGGCGGGCAGGGTTACTGGTAGGGTAGGGTCATGTTATAAGCAGGGGAGGGTGTGGGGCGGCTTTGTCTGGAGTAAATCACATATTACCCTCCGTCACATTGGGCGGCGGACGAAGCCTGGCCCGGTAGTAAACCTAGCAACCGTCTCCAACGCCAGGATTACCAAGTCGGGCGGGAATACGACCTTGACCTTCGGTTGTACTTCGGCGCTTGATCCTCAGCGCGTTAAGTTGTTGTTAGTCCCCCCCGCCCCCCCCCCCCCCCCCCCACCTTCGTACCTCATCTCGATAACATACTGCCCAAGCCAGATTGGCCAAGTCTGCAAACTGACGTTGTTGTTGAACAGGTTGCTTCTCGAAAAGAGAAATTCTAAAAACAAAACTCTTTCCGACGCAGTGAATGCCGTAAGAATGTTGATAACGCGGACATTAAATATATCAGTTATATTGGCAAAGGTCCGTTCCAACGATTGACAGTTACAGTTTGAATAACTGTTACCATGAACCTGGTGTCAGAGCGTTATAGAAGACCGGAAGTGCCGGTTCAAGGGTTTACATTCGTGATTGGTCCCTACCCCGAGGTCATGTCCAATCTTCAATCAGGTAGTGTTTAAGCGATTTCTTTGCGGCAACAGAGTATTCATGAGACATGGCGGTGTATGTCATTATAAGTTTGTTTATACCTCATTTGAGGGGAGGGAATACCTTTTCCGATCTCCGCGATGGGCATCCAAGAATTCTTGGAGATTCGCGATTGGCTGTTTTGGGCGATTTTTGGGGATCGTTATCTGTATAACTCCTAGTTCAACGCGAAAACCCTTTGCCAATTTACCACGATCCGTTATTATAGCAGTATGTGAATTTCTCGATATTCACGATATCCTATTTAGGGTTTATTTTTTCGCGTGATGTCTTGAGCAGTCCTCAACTCTCCTTAATTCTTGGGGATTCGCGATTCCCAGCTGGTATTCCCCTCCCCCCGCCCCTCCCTCATTATTCCGACACATATAAAACAACTTCATGTACTGGTCATCTGTAACATCGGCGGTGACAGTAATTTAAGGAGGCGTGCCTTGTCTTGCAATTTATTGGTTTTAACGGTATATAACCAAGCATATCTGTCAAGATATCGTACTGAAGGAAACCATGTTTTCCGAATCATATATCATATATAAAAACTGGAACACATATATCAGTGAATGATTGAAGATTATCGCATGAAAGCAGTTGGATATTGCGAACCTGTCTTCCTTAAAGCATGGACCAACTGGCACACGAGTCTGTGAGGTCTGTGAGACTATGGCCGGCGCCCGCGACTGGCATCAAAGGAGAAGAGATTCGGTCGTGATATCTAGCTTCGTCTCATGTCCCAACAGGTACACTGGAAGCATGACCTTCCACCACCCAGGGGCAGCACTAGACGCAGGTACACTGGAAGCATGGCCTTCCACCACCCAAGGGCAGCACTAGACACAGGTACACTGGAAGCATGGCCTTCCACCACCCAAGGGCAGCACTAGACGCAGGTACACTGGTAGCATGGCCTTCCACCACCCAAGGGCAGCACTAGACACAAGTACACTGGAAGCATGGCCTTCCACCACCCAAGGGCAGCAGTAGACACAGGTACACTGGAAGCATGGCCTTCCACCACCCAAGGGCAGCACTAGACACAGGTACACTGGAAGCATGGCCTTCCACCACCCAAGGGCAGCACTAGACACAGGTACACTGGAAGCATGGCCTTCCACCACCCAAGGGCAGCACTAGACACAGGTACACTGGAAGCATGGCCTTCCACCACCCAGGGGCAGCACTAGACGCAGGTACACTGGAAGCATGGCCTTCCACCACCCAGGGGCAGCACTAGACGCAGGTACACTGGAAGCATGGCCTTCCACCACCCAAGGGCAGCACTAGACACAGGTACACTGGAAGCATGGCCTTCCACCACCCAAGGGCAGCAGTAGACACAGGTACACTGGAAGCATGGCCTTCCACCCCCCAAGGGCAGCACTAGACACAGGTACACTGGAAGCATGGCCTTCCACCACCCAAGGGCAGCACTAGACACAGGTACACTGGAAGCATGGCCTTCCACCACCCAAGGGCAGCACTAGACACAGGTACACTGGAAGCATGGCCTTCCACCACCCATGGGCAGCACTAGACGCAGGTACACTGGAAGCATGGCCTTCCACCACCCAGGGGCAGCACTAGACGCAGGTACACTGGAAGCATGGCCTTCCACCACCCAAGGGCAGCACTAGACGCAGGTGCACTGGAAGCATGGCCTTCCACCACCCAAGGGCAGCACTAGACACAGGTACACTGGAAGCATGGCCTTCCACCACCCAAGGGCAGCACTAGACGCAGGTACACTGGAAGCATGGTCTTCCACCACCCAAGGGCAGCACTAGACACAGGTACACTGGAAGCATGGCCTTCCACCACCCAAGGGCAGCACTAGACACAGGTACACTGGTAGCATGGCCTTCCACCACCTAAGGGCAGCACTAGACACAGGTACACTGGAAGCATGGCCTTCCACCACCCAAGGGCAGCACTAGACGCAGGCACACTGGTAGCATGGCCTTCCACCACCCAAGGGCAGCACTAGACACAGGTACACTGGTAGCATGGCCTTCCACCACCCAAGGGCAGCACTAGACCCAAGTACACTGGTAGCATGACCTTCCACCACCCAAGGGCAACACTAGACACAGGTACACTGGTAGCATGGCCTTCCACCACCCAAGGGCAGCAATAGACATGCATGTCGCCTCCGCGGAGTAGATATATTCTGTCGTATATCTTTATATCTCTGGTTAATTTGCGTTCTATCATCTATCACATTCCTTGCCGATACGGGATTGCCTCCTCGGAGATACCAGGAGAGTTGGGGAGTGAGGGGGAGTGAGGGGGGGGCGGGGTAGACCTAAAAGGGTGGGGGTGAGAGGCCCTTGCGATACGAGATTGGCTCCACGGAGAGAGCTGGAGAGTTGGGGATTGAAGGTGGTACATCTAACAGGGTAGGGTTGAGAGGTTATGAGGGGGGGGGTGGGATGAGGAAGGGGAGTGGGGATGAAGAGAAGTAGGAGAAGGAGGAAAGTGGGGGGGGGGGGGTCAGGGGAGCAGACGTCGTGGCATTGATTTCTTCCTTTGAAGGTCATCTCAAGGACATATCTTATCACGCAATGGCCATTGCGCCCTGCTTTAATGCCGCCGATCACGGACTAACACTGACGGGTGTGTGCTGGCCTTAACTGGCCCTAACTCGGGGGGTCATGCCGTGTTATCTACCACCGCCCACACCGCTAGGATGTATGCCGTCCACCGCCACCCCCCCCCCCCCCCTCATCCAGTCACCTACCCAATAATCTCAGCCCCACCACCCCCCCCCCCATACCCAACCACCTCACGTCTCTCCCCACAACCTCTCCCCAAATCATCATTCCCTACACGCTCCAGGCAACCTACGCCCCTGCAATCGTGACTTCCTCCTACCCCACCATACAACCTAAACCCCCTCCCCCCCCCCTCCCCAAATCGCCATTACCTTCCCCGTTGGCACAACGTGACCCCCTCCCCTCCTCAAATATTCCTTCCCGCCCTACCCCAGCATACAATCTAACCCTTCCCTCCCCAAATCCTCATTCAATAACCCGTCCACGCAGCCTACCCCCCCCCCCCCTCGTCAAATCCTCCCTCCCTACCCCTCCACACAACCTCACTCCCACCCTTTTCATTGCCACCATGGCTAGCATCAGGTCCAGCGGGGGTTACCTGGCCTCGCCCAGGCATTTCTCCCTTGGTAGTGGATCATATTAAATTCCCCAAGTGGCTCCTTTGGGAATAGACGATCATAGTTCCGATTATTCCACTGTGAGGCGCCACTGCATACGCAATGCATTTTGGGTATTATTTTGGTCTTTACACAATGTCAGCATGGCGTCATCC
Organism: Arenicola marina; assembly: GCA_964019135.1. Taxonomy (NCBI): domain Eukaryota; kingdom Metazoa; phylum Annelida; class Polychaeta; family Arenicolidae; genus Arenicola; species Arenicola marina. Next base: position 29,097,009 of record OZ025265.1, read on the forward strand.
TACGACCATATAATATGCAGACAAATTAACCATTCAATATTTTAATCTGAGCAGTTATATCTTGTTGATGTAATTTGCAAAGTACTGTTCAGTTTATTACCCCATAAGGATATCCAATAAGTTGAATTCATTAATCCGAATGACGTGATTATTGTAATTTTATCATTAAATCTGTCGTTTGTCATTTGGACATCGACTAATCACTGTAACTTGTCCTTCTGCATAATGCATGTCGCGACGCATCCACTACACTGCCGAGATATATATTTCCTTATCGCCGACCCCCCCGGGGCGGTTGGGGGTGGGGGGAGGTACTTCACACATTGATGGGTTGGGGGATGGTCCGCGGTAAAGCCCCCCTTTTTCGCCTCAAAAACTCATTCGCGAGGGGCGTTTCAGCTCGAGAATCCGCTCGAAAGGCCCCTTTTGCCACCAAAATCCACTCGGTCGGAGCGTTTTTCCGCCAAAATCCGTTAAGAAGGAGTATTGTATTTTTACGTTGACCAGCTTTATGTCGCAGTTCCATGCCGACCCGCTCGGTTAACCCTATCTTTCACGGCAAACCCGCTCGGTTTACTCTTTTTTACGGCAAATTCGCTCTGTGAACGCACACCAGCCACCAGCCGCCCCGGTCGCAAGTTAAATTATCCGTTTGTTAAAGGTATCCTATTGATCATAAATGTTCGCCCTCTCCCCAGGCGGTCGCCGATGTGTTTGTGTCTTTTTCACAGCAATGCCAACATACTGTCTTGCCGTACTGCAAATAATAAAGGAATACAAATACTTTAAACTTAGCCATTCCATCACGACGTTGCTACAACATTGGGTCAGACACATGAAAATGTAAGGAATGCCGATATTCACCAGTTTTGCAGCAAATGATTACATTGAGCGAGGTAATAAGCCAGCTAGTCTCCGTCAGCCTCGCGACACGACGCCAATCTCAAACTTCAATAATAATTTCAATTTCACCAGTTTTTCTTTTTCTCACCATCATATGGTCTCAGTCGGTGTCAGAGATGCTCCCATGGAACAGATTTTGTTAGAGCTTCTTGTAACTGTCAAACTGTGTAAGCATATTTTATATTCACTGATGTTTTGCCTTACTTAATGTGCCAGGCTTTCACCCCGATATTAAGCAGCGTCATGATGAGATTTATGCGATTTACCTGTCTGAGTCAATGAAGTTCGCATGCCCCGTGAAAGGGGAGTTTGGATTGGATCAGCGACCGCCCATCAGCATGAATAGTCCAGGTACGCGGGGGGGGGGGGGGGGGAGTACTTAACACATTTCTGGGTGTGGGGGTTTCGCGGTAATGCCGCCTCTTTATTCACCGACAAAATCCGCTCGTTCGGGGCATTTTAACGCCAAAATCCGCTCGGAAGGGGTATTTTTTCGTGGCAAGCCGCTCTATAAATGCACATTTCAGAGCTCCCCCCCCCCACCGGTCGCAAGTTATAAAATATCCGTCAGATTTGTACAGTAGTAGCCACCCCCCTCGCCCCTCCCAGGGTGCCCAAGGCTGTTCCTACCAAGAGGAAAGTGTAGCTGATGGTAAATGTCCCACCGTTAATCTCGCATAAGCATCCACCGTTCAGCCATCAGTTAACATCATCATCATCATAATCATCATTTATTTCGACCGGGAATCAATACAATACAATATAGCATACAACAGGAAAAAAAAAAAAAAAAAAAAATCCCTAGTCAAGGAGATTACCACTATGACATAGTCGCTGGCATGGTGGCCACCTCAACGAAAAAAAAACACACCCATAAAAAAAAAACACACACACAAAAAACAGCGGAGGACAAGACAAATTAACAAAGTTAACAAACGTTCTGTACCTACTTAATTAATTAATTAACTAAACTGTATTTTCAATATCTACTGGGTGACATTACGCTGTTAATGCCTGGTACGCCCACTTGGGTGTATAGCAAACCCTAGCTGGTCGCAGCTACAGTGTTTAGTTTCTCTCATGTTGGCTTCACGTTATGTTAACTTTTACCCCCCGACTCTCGTCGCATGAAGTCGCATCAAACCTGAAGATATGCGCTCGTGGTTACAATGTAATGTAAAGGATGGCCAGGGTTGTTTGTCCGGGAGCGCTTCCAAATTAAACAACCCCGCCACCACTCTCCCAGCAACAGTGGCCGCCGGAAAGAAGCCGCACTCACGGACGAGTCAAATAAAGGTGGAACAGGAAGAAGCAAAAAAGGGGAAGACAACGAGAAAATACACAGGGACAAAGACTTACTATGGCGCTCCTAGCAAGAGGGGGACTGAAATATTTAACCCGGTGTCGTGGAGAGAGGACATTAGAGAACGGGCCCAGCTAAGTGCCAGAAGCCTTACGGATGCTGTGGGGGCCGGGGGAGTCCCCTGGATCCAGCAGTCAGGAGCAGTCTCTCCAGCCCACCCCGGGGTTTGTCTTTTTTTTGTTTTCGCGGGGGGAGGGGGGGGGGGCTGTCTCCACCGAGCCGAGAGTACCAGACGGGCTTCAGTTCAACTCGTGACAGATAGCCAGAGGCCGAGACCAGATACCCCACTTTCTCACCCCCCCCCCCCCCCCTTAGTATAGTCGGACTCCCATGGGCTTCTTCAGATATAGACAAGTGATTTACTTTTTCGTCGGCTTCTCTCCCTCTCTTTCTGTGACGTTGATGAAGGCCATTGACGAATGCGTTCAGGGGGCATACCGGTAAGAGTGCTTGGGCTGTACAGGGCATCGCTGAGGGGTAGTGGAGTGGGTGGGTGGGTGGGGTAGGGGGGCTGGGGTGCACATGTAAAAGGGCACGAACTGCATAGGCCATGGCTAAGGGGTGGTGGAGTGGGGTGGGTGGCGGGCTGGGGTGCACATGTTTTATGAGTGCATTCAGGACGTGTAGCATTGCGATGACATAGACAGGGGTCTGGAATGGGTTCAATGGCGACACGCGACAAGGGCATATTTGAAAAATCGACATTCGACATTGATCCCCAAATTCCGACACCGATGATCTGAGAAAGCGACATCGGCACAGATTGTGTGAAAAAATCACGCATCTCTGATACTGCATCACGCATCTCTGATACTGCATCACGCATCTCTGATACTGCATCACGCATCTCTGATACTGCATCACGCATCTCTGATAGGGCACATCTTGGACAACTGCATTCATGTATACCCGTAAGACGCCAAAGACAAATTAGACACTATGTTCTAGCTAGGATAGCTCCATTAACATTCCAAGTAGGATCGTTAAGTACATGCGTATCCGTTTTGTAAACGAACACATTACAAATCTGAAAATACATGCCCGACATTTTTAAACAGAGACGAACAATCGATCAGTTTGCAGTCGATGGCATCCCGTGCATGGTGATACAGCTAAGCTAAGCTCCCCGATACTGCGACAGAGTGAACCAGTGGACCGTTCCGGCGGCCCTTGAATATATTTATAGCTGTATATGCCCCGGATTTCCGCTGTCAAGCTTCGTAAATCACTATTATATTGGCCCTTGTCTTCATCCATATTCTTCGTTACGTATCCTTCGCTCCCTTGTCGCTTCGCCTCCCATTTGCTCATGAGTTTTCCTTGCGTTCTCTTTCTCTTGCTTCTGTCTGTGTTTTCTGTCGTTCTCTGTTTCTCTAGATATCTCCCCCTCTGTCTCTCCATCTCTCTCCGTCTCTTTCTCTCTTTATGTGACCTCTCTATTCAGAGGCGGATCTTGTGGGCGGGGGGGGGGGGTGTTAGGGGGCTTGCACCCCCTTGGGAACCTGTGCACTGTTAAAGTCGGGTTCTCCGAGCACCCCCCCCCCCCCCCGGCTGCAAGTTTGCAGAGAGCCCCCCCCCCCCCCCTTGGCAAATTCCTAGATCCACCCCAGTCTATTTATACCATTCTCGCTCTCCCCCCCGCTCTCTGTCACTCCCTCTCCTACTCTCTCCCTCTCTCTCTCTCTCTCTCCCTCTCTCTCTCTCTTTCTTTCTCTCCCACTTTCTCTCTCCCTTTCTTTCTCAATCTCTCCCTCTCCCTCTCTCTCCCTCTCTCTCCCTCTCTCTCTCTCTCTTTCTCTCCCGCCCCTCTTTCTTCCCTCCCCCTCTCCCTCTTTCTCTCTCTCTTTCATTCTCAATATCTCCCTCTCTCTCTCGCTGCCTCTATTCTATGTCTCTCTCCTTGTGGCACATCTTCGCTCTCACCACCCTGCACCACCCCCTCCCCCCTGCACACAACCGCACCCGCACCAATTTGGCAAGCCTCGATCGTGTCCTCTCCCCAATGGCTGTGCGCCTCGTGCCCATAAAATTGTACCCAGGGGTAGCGCGCCATACCCCAATAACCCCATACCCCCCCATACATACCCCCCAAACGCCCTGGCACCGTTCTTTTCATGGGCGACCCATGCCCATCCACTCTCCCATTGTGTCTCCCCATATAGGCCACAAGGTGGCGACGCCTCTTTGCCAGTCAGTCAGCCACACGCTAATCTCGCATCACAGGAGGCTCGGCCAACGCTCTGGGGGTTGTATGGTGGCGGTGGGCGGGGGTGGGGGGGGGGGGGGGGCCAGGTCGCCGTCCCCCCGTCACAAGGCCGAAAGATTCCCCTAGTTGATGCCATCCACTGTGTAGCGAAATAACTGCAGAGGTGGGGGTGGTGAGATGGGGGGGGGGGGGGGAGATGAGATGGTGTGGGGTTGGTAGCCCGGGTGGGGTTGGAAAATGGTAACCGGGCGGGATTGGGAGGGGTGGTGGTGAGGTGGTGTGGTGGGGGAAAGGGGGGGGGGGGTTGGAAGATGGTAGCCGGGTGGGATAGGGAGGTGGGGGTGGTGAGATGATGTGGAGTTGAAAGACGGTAGCCGGGTGGGATTATAAATATTTTACAATGGTAAATATACTGTAAGGCCAGGTGGATACGGAACATGGCGAGGCATAGTCTTGTACGGACGAACAATATTGTGGGACAGGACGGTGAATGATTGGTTGGTTGGTTATTCAGGACGCTTTAACCACTTTTGGTCATATCGCGTCAATGTGAGAAGGAAGGGAGAGTGGAGCCATGTCTCCGGGGGTAACCCCCTACTCTTTACGAAGAAAAAGACATGGGATATTTATCCTGCGACCACACAGACATGGCCACAGCGCGGGGCTCGAACCATCGATCCACGCGCCGTTAGGCTCTCAGGTGACCAGAGCACTCAATGCCAGCGCTCTAGCCCACTGAGCTATCGCGCCGGCCCCGGACGGTGAATGAGGCGGCGGGGTAGGTGGTGTCTGCCTGGGTGCAGGCCAGGGTGCATGGACAACGACCCCATGGGTGATACAGGGCGGGGAACACGGATGTCAATGATAGGGGTGGTGCAGGATATGAAACCTTAAACACAGGTACTAATCATAGTGGTGTGCAGGAGAGGGAACTGGGTTGATGGGTGATGCAGGGCGGGGAACACGGATGTCAATGATAGGGGTGGTGCAGGATATGAAACCTGAAATACAGGTTCTAATCATAGTGGGTAAGCTGGGCCAAAGACCGTCTCGGGTCGATGAAGGATGAATGGCTCAACGATAAGAGTGGCACAGGGATGGAAACTTGGGGCGCAACGGTCGGAGTGAATCTGTCGAGTTTCCCGCCAGGTTAAACCCAGGATCAAGTACTGCGTAGGTCTGACGAGGGCTCCAGAACGGATGTGATGCGTGGTTGGTTGTATAATCAGGAAGCTTTAACCGCTTTTGGTCATATCGCGTCAATGGGAGAAGGAAGGGAGAGTGGAGCCATGCCCCCGGGGTGTAACCCCCTACTCTTTGCGAAGAAGGACATGGGATCTTTATCCTGCGACCACACAGACATGGCCACAGCGGGGACAGCGGAGAGCCACCGATCCACGTGTCGTTAGGCTCTCGGGTGGTGCGAGGAGGCTGATTGGGTATTGGGGGGTGCCTGAAACGTTTGGACAATGTTACGACTGGATGGGGTAGTCGGAGAGAAGGGAGGGGGGGGGCGGGTGAGTGGAGGGGGGGAGGACAGGCCGCAGTGGATGGGGGAAGGGTGTATCTATTACAGCGATAGTCAAAGACTGACCCGGGTAGGGCGGGCGGCGGGGTGGTAGGGGGATGCTGGTAACAGGATCTGGCCCACGAGGGATTTCCGTAGGGCCGGAAGGAGGGGGGCGGTGACCCTGAGGACGTCAAGTGGGGGGGGGGTAGGGGGCGGAGGGGGGGGGGGGAAGAGGGCGGGGGGGGGGGGTAAATGAGGACAATGAATGAATATTCTAGACGAAAGCGATTGGCGAACTAAGGAGAGCAAAGCGGACTGGTGGAGGGACGAAGGCGGTGGGTGGTGGTGCGAGACTTGGGGTAGTGGGGTGGGGCGGCTTAGTAGGGCACAGGGGAGATGGCGGTGTATTGGCGGATGAAGGGTTGGGGGTGGCGTGGTGAAGTAGGGCTCGGGTTGCCAAAGGGGATTACTAACGAGCTGCCTACCATTGCAGGGTATCTAGTGGGTAGAGCTTACCGAGAAGTCGCTGGGGAACGGTGGGCGAAAATAGGGACGTGCAGCGCGGTTCCGATGGATGAGGCACGGTGGTCGGGTGGTCGGGTTGCTATGGTATCGGGTTACGGTGGAGGGTGTTGGGGGTGTATCTATTAGGCGGTAAAGACCAGGGTTGTTATGGTATCGGGTTACGGTGGAGGGTGTTGGGGGTGTATCTATTGGGCGGTATGGACCAGGGTTGTCATGGTATCGGGTTACGGTGGAGGGTGTTGGGGGTGTATGTATTGGGTGGTCAGGACCAGGGTTGTTATGGTATCGGGTTAGGGTGGAGGGTGGTGCGGTATATATATGGGGCGGGTAAGCACCAGGGTTGTTATGGTATCGGGTTAGGGTGGAGGGTGGTGCGGTGTGCCTATTTGTCGGTCATGACCAGGGTTGCTATGGTATCGGGTAAGGGTGGAGAACGTTGGGGGTGTATCTATTGGGCGCTCAAGACCAGGGGTGTTATGGGTCCCAGCACTAATTTCTAGAAATGCGCGACGCATTTCCCTATCAATTTGCGCAGCGCCGCCCTGGCGAGCAAGTGTGAAAATGCGTTGAGGACGTAGGCGACAACATAAATATAATGGAGCCCTAGCGGAGTGAATCGAAGGCAGAGAGTGACGGGTTGCCTAAAGACAACTGTGCAGTGGTGCATTGAAAGGTAGCGGGTTGCTGGGTAGGGCGGCAGGTTAGCGGGCCACTAACGGCGGCATCAGCCTGACGCCTGTATGTAGGGGTTGTAGGTAAGACTGTGTATCCCCACTGAGCCGGGGGGTTACAACGCTGTGATGTGGCGCGGGGGGCCATATCATGTGGGTTTAGGGTAATATAGGGACGTTAACCGGGGAGAGGAGAGGAGAAGCAGACTGGGGACAGTGCCGGGAAAGGAAAAGAGGAGGGGTGGGGTGGCCAATGTGGGGATGAGTAAGAGGAAGGAAAGAGAGAGAGGTTGAGAGAGGGGGCCAGAGGGGGAGAGAGGGAGCGAAAAAAATACTTAGACGTGACGTATGTGGCTTAGATCATCAGGTTGGTTGGTTGGTTGTATATTCATGATCTTTAACCATTTTTGGTCATATCGCGTCAATACGTCATTTGCAGAAGGAAGGGTAGAGCGGAGCCATGTCCCAGGGGTAAAGTCCTACTCTTTGCCAAGAAAGACATGGGATCTAATCCTGCGACCACACAGACATGGCCACAGCGGGGCGCGAACAACCGATCCACGTGCCGTTAGGCTCTCAGGTGGCCAGAGAACGCTCTAACCCAGTGAGATACCGGGCCAGGGAGAGAGCGAGGGAGACACAATGAACGTGAGACGCATTTGGCTTAGATCATCAGACGGTCGTCCCTTGGCGCCAATATGCAAGATGGAAGTAAGTTAGTTTGGTTGAAAAGTAAACTGTAGGACCTCGCCCAAGGTCCCGATGAAGCGATGAAACATATGCATCTTGCCAAGTGGGGCTGTCCACCCTATATATGACACCATATACGTGTAACCAAGCAGCCAAACGAACCAGTTTCTGCGTACCTGATGTTAATCTACGTTGGTGTAACATCTACATTCATCTAATATATGTTGATACTATAATAAAACACAGAGGTATAGCTTGGATATTTCACGCGATAGAGGGTTGCTCAGAAGAAAGTCGAAATATTAAATTAAGGCATCGAGAGCCATCGAGAGTAGGTCAGTCAGTGTGCTGCAAATGAGTGAACAGAATCTGCATCCATGTGCGCGAAGTGTATTGCCCTTAAGCAATAACATTACGGGCCACGCGGTGCCGTTCCACTTGCCCCGTAATGGGTCCGATCGACTTGGGTGTCATGCAAAAACTTCACGTCGCGTCGCACTTTTGTCGGTGAACTACATTAAGGTCTAAGTTATAAAGAGTCTTGAAGCTGAGGAAATCGAATTGACGCATGCGCACGAACGAACCAAGCTAGCGGTTCCGATGTTGTGTCTTTGAAGTTTTGTGGTGGAAAAAAGTGAAAGAGGGGGATGGGGTGGTGGGTGGGGCAGGTGGCGCCGAGTACCGGGGTGGGGGGGTGGGGAGGTGCAAGATTCACCCCGCGTAGGGATGAATCATTGGGTGGACATTAAGGCGCGGTCGGCCACCTAAGCAGAAGCAGATTTTTTTCTTCTGTTGGAGCGTGATGCATGCAGTAACTTGGAAACGACCGGGGCCGAATATTTTCGCCAAAAAATAGGACATTAGCTTGGAGCTGGGCGACAAATTCGGCCACCGCCGTTCGAACTTACGTGCCCTGATCAGATCTGAAGGCATCTCCAGTGTAGTGGCTCTCCCAGGGTACGGAATCAGGTCAAGGTCATGCGGCTTATTTGCAAGGGCGAAGAGTTAGGATGGAATAAAACGGGAAAAATCCCGGTAGCAAGATGCAACATTTTCATTTTGAAATGTTCGAACTTTGGTAATGCGGTTTATTTATAGGTGAAAATAAACTTGTGGAATTTGTCAAATATTGTAAGTGTTTGGATGGTTGAAATAAAAGGTCCACGTTTTAAAACATGTATTCACATATCGGAAACTTCCCGATATGTGAAATGTGACGTTTCGTGACGTCGCTCTAACTTTAATAATAAGTATTATGAAGATGATGTAAAACAAGACGCCAAATTCTCCACAGAGAATGTATTCCCCACTATGGGATGTCTGAAATGTAGCAGTGGTTTAGAGGGCGGAAATGAAACGTTTACGTCTCAGAGCATTTGAACCCGATACCGGAAACACAGCGATAGCTAGTATGACGTCATCAGACATATTCTGGACTGGTTTTGGTTTTTCAAGTGAAGAGTATCTACATATCAGAGCTGCACTTTGCTTTACACATATCCACAGACTTTACACAAAAGGCATTGTTGGTGGTCGCCTTGTGTCTACGGCTCAGTCAATCTCAGATCTAACCCCAAGTAAAGTAACGTTCCGCATTACGTCATATGCTCTCCTATCCGTTACTATGGTTTCCATTCGGTCATTACATGCGCCACAAATGGTCTCCATTCAAACAGGGTTACCTACGTGTTCCCTTCAGCAATGTGAACAATGTGACTTCTGCCATGGCTCGGTGTCAATCCCGAGGGCCAACAATTAAATGTAAAGTCCGCGACATCGCATATGACGTCATATAATATGACATCGGATATGACGACACATAATATAAAATCGGATATGACGTCATACAATATGACATCTCGGATATCTATGACGTCATATAATTTGACATCGAATATGACGTCACATAATATGACATCGGATATGACGTCACATAATATGACATCGGATATGACGTCATATACTATTACTGCAACATATATTTCGTGATGGCTTTCTGCAGTGCGCAAACTTTATGATTCAGTCACCTATCCAGCTCGCCTTGTCCCGTGATTTAAAATTTTATTTTAACAAAATGGATCGCCTTCTGATTCCCTGTAATGCATAGGGGCGTGCGGTCTACCATTAGTAACAATGGAAACCCGGGAAGATTTATGGGACACATCAGCCATACAGCAGAAGAAACAGATACCGCGGGAGATACATTAACAAGGAGCAATGTGGAAGTCACTGGGAGGGAGGGCGGGGGCGGGGAGACGCATCGATTCACCCTGTGGGAGGTGGTGACGTCTCTTGATGCAGATTAATGGAGTAGTACCCACTCGGCACTACTGTTAGATCAAGAGGAATAGGCAAATATGAAAACGTGGCCATAGAAACTGGCTCTTCTCGGAGAGCGAGAGAGAGAGAGAGAGAGAGAGAGAGAGAGACAGAGAGAGAGAGAGCGGCCTGCCGTTGGTGTATGGCGATCCATTCCGCATTGATAAATGACCCAACTTTTTTTGACCTGTAGTCAGATTTTCGCACGATTTTATGACTAAAGCTAAGCTCAGGGTGGTAATCGCTGTCATACGTCTGTGCTGCTGTCTAGCGCATATGATGGGCGCATTGCGGGAAATGATCGTACATAGTTTAAATTAGTTAACTTAATCTCAGTGTCGAATGCCATCTGTCCTCTGGATTGTCATTTACGTCATCTGGATTGTCATCTACGTCATCTGAATCAAGGACTGTTTTAGTCCTTGATATAATATTTATTGCAAGTTTACTGCACTAAAAGGTCCACAGTCTATGGAACAAAGCATATATTTCTACTTTTTTATTTGGGGTTCATTCTTTCTTGGCCTTGTACATACCATTTTAATTGAGGCCGCCCCCGGTAGCTCAGTGGGTTAGAGCGCTGGCCTTGAGCCACCTGAAAGTCTAACTGCACGTGGATCAGTGGTCCGAGGCCCGCTGTGGCCATGTCTGTGTGGTCGCAGAATAAAGATCCCATGTCCTTCGCAAGGAGTAGTGGGTTACCCCGGGGACATGGCTCCACTCTCCCTTCCTTCTCCCATTGACGGGATATGACCAAAAGTGGTTAAAGCGTCCTGAATAATCAACCAACCGACCATTTTAATTAAATAATTTCTCAATAATAATTTCCCTGCATATAATAAAAACTGGCTCAGCTGGTAAAGCATTTCATTATTTCTGGAATCATTAAAAATATAATTCAGTGTTATACAATAAGCGTTGACTCAGGTGAAACGTGCCCATGCGTGTACTAAGCCTGGGGTCTGTTTCCATAGCTAATTGCTTATCCGAACATCTAAATGTTTGAATTTGCTATTGGATATCTGTATCCTTCATTTAACCTGCATTTGATGCCATTACCCGGCGTCTTACAGGTGGGATATTGTAATATCTATAGTGTAATATCTGTATTGTAATATCTGTATTGTAATATCTGTATTGTAATATCTGTATTGTCATATCTGTATTGTCATATCTGTATTGTAATATCTGTATTGTAATATCTGTATTGTCATATCTGTATTGCAATATCTGTATTGTAATATCTGTATTGTAATATATGTATTGTAATATCTGTATTGTAATATATGTATTGTAATATCTGTATTGTAATATCTGTATTGTAATATCTGTATTGTAATATATGTATTGTAATATCTGTATTGTAATATCTGTATTACAATATCTGTATTGTAATATCTGTATTGTAATATCTGTATTGTAATATCTGTATTGTAATATCTGTATTGTCATATCTGTATTTTAATATCTGTATTGTAATATCTGTATTGTAATATATGTATCGTAATATCTGTATTGTAATATCTGTATTGCAATATCTGTATTGTAATATCTGTATTGTAATATATGTATTGTAATATCTGTATTGTAATATCTGTATTGCAATATGATTATTATATCCATCAGTGTTTAGAGGACTAGATGGTTTGGTCCACAATATGTTTTGGCTGTTAAAGTTAGTCAAAGGGTTGCTGCACGCCAAAACCACGTCAGGCTCCGACACTGGCATTGCAGCTTGAGGAGAGCAAGCATTCTTGTCGTGACAGAGGAAGCGAGAGGGAGAGAGGGAGAGAGAGGCGGAGGGGCGGAGAGCAAGGAGGGAGAAACCGAGAGTGAGAGAAATAAGACAGAGACAACGGTAAAGGGATGGTGGTGGTGGTGGTGGTGGTGGTGGGGGGGGGGGAGGGGGGTACTGAGGATGTTGATGGGACTACAATATATGGTAAATGCGAGCGTTGGCCTGATGGTCATTTTACCAGGACAATGGTGCGGGAGATGATGGTGAGCAGGGGCGAGGGCGTAGGAAGAGCGAGAACGGGGACAAGGTAGAGGTAGCAAGAGGGGGGGGGGGGGGTGCAGGACATAGGCACGGGAACAGGGCGCGGAGAGGGAAAGAGCGAGAGAGGGTGCGACGGCGTCGGCGGGCGCAAAGCGGTCGCATGCGTGACAATACCCATGACAACAATCAGGAGAGGGAGAGAGGACAGCAAGGCAAAAAACAGGGGGTACAAAACAGGGCTGAAAGCCGAACAGGCGGGTGGCATCAGCGTGTACACTGGGAGACATTGGAGGTCTCCCGGCGGGGTGGTGTGTACCCATGGGCCGCGCTGTTGAGGGTCCCACTAGTTACTGTCCTCCACACAAAAACAGATGCGCCATTTGCCATCAGGGAGCGGCAAGATGAAGCGAATTGTGGCGACCTCACAGAACAAGAGCCATTAACTCCAGGAGAGTGGTACTGGATGCTGTTGTCTGTTGGGAGGAGCCGTCGCTGGGCATTAGTCTCTGTGTATGTACTCGTCGGCACAGTGGGACCAATGGACCACTCTCCCGGCGGTGTGTCTATGCAGTGAGGCAATACTGGCGATCAATTTTGCTGTTCTCTTGTCCTTGTATTGTTAATCTATTTTCCTATTATGTTGTCTGATATTAGTAATCTATTTTCCTTTCTGTTGTCTGATATTGGTGATATATTTTTCTTTTCTGTTTTCTGATATTGGTGACCTATTCGCCGATTTAGTTTTCTGACATTGGCGATGTGCGCCGTGTAATGTTATTGAGTGAATTTGGCGCGGGCGGACTTGAGGATAACGCTCGCAATAGATTAACGGCTGAGTCGGGATATCCAGATATCCAGATATCCAGTGGGTGAAAGCGATATCATAATGACGTTGAACCTATGTTCATTCATTATGTGAGGGGGAAGACACATGACCCATGGTTATCTGGTACATGTCCTTTTTTCGGGGATGTTGCCTTAATATGCACAGTCCACGTCCCTATGAAACTTACACATAACATTATCAAAGAAATAATGTCGTGAAGGAGCAATAGAGTACGTCGGAGTGACGTCACCAGGGAATTTTACGGCAGACTCAATGATACTGTAACTCAAAGAGGCGACAATGGAGACCACTTTACCCTGGACGTTATTATCGTGCTTCTGACGTCACTGGACGTTATTATCGTGCTTCTGACCATACTGGACGTTATTATCGTGCTTCTGACTTTACTGGACGTTATTATCGTGCTACCGACTTAAACACCGCGCAAACGATAACTCGTTGATAATAATAATAATAATAATAATAATAATAATAATAGAACAAGACGGTAAAAGTTCCATGCATTCCTTCTCCTTTCAATGATATCATCTCCGTGTTCCACCTCTTATTTCTCCACCTCCACCCTCTGTTTCCATCCGTCCTTCTATCTCTCTATTCTCTCATGAACTTCATCATGTTCTGCCTCTATCGTTTGTCCCTATTTTGCGCCTTTCGCATTTCTCTTTCACTCCTAGCTCATTGAATATCGGATCTCTTTCTTTCTCGTTGCGTACATATAGCGTCACGGACAGCACGTGTCCAGGATCCATGGTACGAGGCTCATGGTGCAACACTCATGGTAAATGCAGACATAAAGACTCGATGAAATCTCGCGTGAACATACGCGGTCAACCACGGGATCGCGCCCAACAGATTGGAAGAATAGCCGACCACACGCGTCACGTAGACGTCTCCAGAACAAAATATACATTGCCAGGATTTTCTGCGATATTTAGTCACAATCCAATTAGCCGTTTTCCTTCGTGTCCGGCTTCAAAAGCAAGAGACTTCGTTTATCATACCCACCCAGACTGTATCATTTGACATTCAGCTGGCGGCAAAGGAACTGGGGGAAGGGGGAGGGGGCTGATGGCTGGCCAGGCCTTCAATTTCAATACCATTGAAATTGTTCAAAGGTGTAAGAAATACCGCATTCGTGGGGGGAGGGGGGCGGTGCATAGGCATAGTATTCGGGGACATGACATAAACACCTTCACAGAGTGATCTCGATGTAGAATGACCAAATATCGGGGGGCAAAAATGTCATGCCAATACTGGTGAAGGGAAGATGAGAAGCTCACTATGTCCGTGGCATTTAGGTATGATACTACCCACAGTTTTTTTTCTGATCTGACGAACATGTTTGGAATAACACACCAACACATGTTTCTGACTGAAATAACAACTGTATGATGATTTACATTTATTCTCTGAGCTTCTGACGATGTGTCATAACCTTGCGAATTCAGTTAGATTTTCGTTAAAATATATATATATTCTTTTCTATTTGCACTTTTCACACACGGTACATGGTTAAAATCGTTAAAATATTGATACACAATAGATTTCCAGATAAACGATGGCGCATGTGAAAACGCGTGGAAAATAACACATCAACTCCTGACCTTAGGTTTTTTTCAGCGACGTTAAATGCGATTAACCGGTTGCGAGCCCCCCCCCCCCCCCCCCCCCACCCCACCCACTCCCTACGGAACCAACACCAGTTGTGCTCCACGTGTTGACCCACTGTTACTAGTGGTTCTACGTAGCGCTAAACGAAAAATGATGCTTTGTATCATACCACGTGGTCCAGGGATCGATGATTGTTTTTGACATCTTACCCGATTATATTTTGATGATATTTCGCGTTGCAAGCCCCAGCTTATCTTTGCTATTACAATTTCTTCTACTCGCAAGCAACGTGAAACCGAACTCTTTCGCACTTCATCACATAACGTTAGCTTCAAACATATTTATCTACTCACAAACAATGTGAAACCGAACTATTTCACACTTTATCACATCACGTTAGCTTCAAACATATTTACCATAGACGCAATGCCATCGGGTCACAGCCAAAGCCTGCAGCCACAGGAAGACAAGAAAAACAAGACAACGGGAAATCCACCCATATACCGTGCCCCACAGCATCTGTCTCCCGAGTTAAGCGAGACGTGTTTAGTCGAAATATGAAACTACTTTCGGGCGAGAGCTCTGCACCTGATACACCAGGTTGTCAATCGATGCCTAATGCGATATACCAACAATTCGGCGAAATACGAGGCAGACGCTCCGGGTTCTGGCCTTATTTGCGTTGCCTCGCTGGGGAATCTTCATCATGTCCTGCATCTGTTTACCCACGACTGGCTCCAGGCTACAGACGTGGGGTGTGAGGGTCGTCGACCCCAAAGTCAGATCATTAGGCTCATGTTATCCTATGGCTGACATACTTAGTGTCACCCACGTCACCCCGCTAAGAAATAGGCTATCCATGTATGTAACAACCACTGACATTTGGCCATGTATTTCCATATCATCTCGTTTATATGGTCTCTGCAACCCCGTCTGTTTCCCTTGTTTGTCACAGTAACCCCTTCCCTAAGCCCCCCTATCTCCCCTCCTCCTAGCTGCCTTGCCCTACCCCCCCCCCCCACCATCTCTCGCTGCCCTTCCCTAAGCCCCCCCCGCTCCCCTTCCGGCCCCTTCCTCCCATCCCCATCGGCCCTCACCCGCCCGCTGTCCTCCCCCCCTAGACGCTCCCAGACGCTTCACATCGGGTTGGCGATATGCACCCATCCATGTTTTTGCAGGTGGGTGGGGCAGGAGAGAGATTGGGGGTGGGAGTAGTTGTGATGGACGGTATAAGGTTTTGGGTATGACCGAGAAGAACGAACGACAATGAAAGGGTGTGTTGGTCGGGGGGGGGGGGGGGGGTGGGGGGGGGAAGCTGGGAAAGGGACGGAAGTAAAACCCTAATCTGCTGAGGACGATGGAACATCGCGAGTCTGCCCCTCCCCCCCGCCCCGCCCCCATTCTCTGTCCCATTCGGCCTTCTACTTTTCCTCTCAGATGTTATCGGCCACTCTCAACTCTCTCTCATTCTCTGTCGCTCTTCTCTCTCGTTCAGTCTCCTACCATTTCACCACTTCTCCATTCGTTCTATCTATATATATCTATCCTATCTATTCACGAACTATCTATTCTATATATCTCCTTGTGAGGAAATGTCATCCTTACGTTTCACTTTCTCTCTTCCTTTGTCTCACTCTATTCTTTCTCTCTTTCTCTGTCTCACTCTATTCTTTTTCTCTTTCATTTTCTCTTCCGTCCCTTTCTTTTTTTATCCATAATTCTATATTTTCCCCCTGAAGGCACTCTCTCAGAATGGCAAGCTATCCGTCCAAATAAATCCTGAATGCTAACCAACAGAGCAGTTGCCTGGACGACTGAATCTCCGTTAACATATTCGTGTCTGATAAATGAATAAATATTCCTGCTTGTGCCCCTGAATGGGGTAAATGGCGACACGCGAAACAGGCATATTTGACATTTTTCAACATTTGACATTGACCCCCTAATTCCGACCCTGAGGATCTGAAAACTCAACATCGACACAGATTTAAAAAAAAAAAACGATACTGAACTTAGCCAAAAAGAGACACGTAACATCGTGAGAAATCGACATTCGACACTGACAATTGTGAAAAATCGACATTGGAGAGTGGACCCCCCCCCCCTCTCCCAGACCCCTTTGTATGCGTCATTTACGCGTTTTGCCACGATCGTTGGGATTGCGTAAGCGTACATACCACATGAATCAATCAAGTCAAACTAGAAAGCCTCAATAGAAATCAGATGGAAGACACGATTACCGGAATCCGGTGGAAGATTGGCTCCTGTATAGTACCTGCAGAAAATCACGTAATCGTGACAAACCCCCGTCCCTTTTTTTGCCGTCTTTCTCAGAATTGTATTGCCATCACAGAGGTCCTCAACTTGTGCTCAATCAGATATGGTACACAGCTGGAGCCGGGTTCAACCAATCTAACATGAGAATAGATCGGCCGTGTGACTTTTTGTCAACTTTTTATGCTGTTTTGTTTCACTTTATTTATTTTATTTATTTTTTCCTTCGCCCCGAAGGCGGCACGTTTTTGTTACTATTCCTTGCGGCGGAGTTAATTCAAAGCAATTCATTAAATTCCCTCTGTACCGGCTTAACCTCCTCGCGGGACATCCATCATGTTGTCGGTGCCAGGGACCGGGCCGCTTTATTCACGCGAGACTGGGGATAAAGTACCTCATACATGTTTACCTAATCCGCCCCGACCAGCCCTCCAGGACCGCCCAGCCGCCTTTGCACTTAAGATACGCTTCTGGTCAATCCTTCACGCTGCATGCTTTGTTAGAATTAAAGACGTCTCCGGGAGGGCGGGGAGGGGGGGTGGGGGGGGGTCCACATGAAGTCGTTTGACCCAGGCGACGGGTAGATATGGGTCTGGAAGGTGTAAATGGCGACACGCGATACAGGCATATTTGAAAAATCGACATTCGACATTGACCTCCTGAGTCCTGAGGATCTGAGAAAGCGACATCAACACAGTTTTTGGAAAAAAAACGACATTCGACATTGACCCCCTGATGATCTGAAAAAGCGACATCGACACAGTTTTTGGAAAAAAGCGACACGGAACGTCGTGAAAAATCAACATTTGACAGTGAGAATTTTGAGAAATCAACGCTGAGCACTGCCCCCCCCCCCCTTCCAGACCCCTGGATATATAACGGGAAGGATAGTGAAGGCGGAGGGGAAGATAAAAAGAGGAAGTGGTGAAATTACAGTGACCCCCCACCCTTCTCCTCCTCCCAACCCAGGCACACGAACCCACTCCACGAGCCAAGGTTGTGGGTATTTCTCCTTGACCATCATCACATGACGGACATATGTAGAATGACGGATGACGGAGCAATGACAACGTGTCAAGGGACAGATGAAGCATGGATGACGCATGGATGACGGAGCAATAACAGCGTGTGCAGGGGGGGATGAAGCATGGATGACGAATGACGGAGCAATAACAACGTGTCAAGGGACAGATGAAACATGGATGACGCATTGATGACGCATGGATGACGGAGCAATAACAACGTGTGCAGGGGCGAATGAAGCATGGATGACGAATGGATGACGAACGGTTCAACAACGGGTGACGTATTACATTGTCACCCAGTCCCACCACTGCCCAATGCCATTCACGCCCCCAGAGAGTTCTATGGGCAAGATAAATGAATTATTTCGAGGATGGCCAAACTGTGAAATATGCAACACCAACAAGCGACCATTTCGCCTCAATATTGTATGGTTGGGGGACCCTGGATGGAGGTAACGGACTATTCATTGAATAACGTTATTATTTATCACGTGCTAAAACGCAGTTTACCACCTATACGATTATAAGCATTCTATTCTATTAAACCGGAATTAATAGTGACATCCATCTAAATAATATGATTCTTTCCAAAAATGGGCGATTTCACGAATCACTTTTAGTGAATAGTCATATAGACACGATCCAAATAAACATAATTAGCGGCCTCATATAAATAACACATCAAATTGATTGATTCTTCTCTGGTGCCATAAGCCATGCTAGCAAAAGGCCAAGCACAGTTTGCATCCGCTGATGCGGCGGCAAAGACGGCATAACGGACGTTTCGTGTCGTTCATTCTTGTTTGCCCTGACATTGGCCTGCAATAAAACAGAGGGTGGGCTATTCCACTGGGGCAGGG
This sequence comes from Arenicola marina, assembly GCA_964019135.1. Classification (NCBI taxonomy): domain Eukaryota; kingdom Metazoa; phylum Annelida; class Polychaeta; family Arenicolidae; genus Arenicola; species Arenicola marina. Next base: position 29,115,812 of record OZ025265.1, read on the forward strand.
TATCATACAAGTTTAATACCGGTAGACGGCCATGTCTCGGGGAGATGGATTGTCTTGTGTTGGCAAGACCAGTGTTGGACCAGTGAAGTCGGGTTGGGTACCTCTATTGTGTTGACACGAGCAGTGTTGGCGTGGTAAAGTCCACAGTTGATGTATAAATTCATATGCGCTGTTAATAATCATTTTAGGGCTTTTCCCCTAATGATGAATCAACCTGTATCTGACATTGAGTCACTTACACCCCCCCCCCCCACCCCTTGGCCCACCCCCGCACCCCCAACAACGTCCACCCTCCACTGGCCATTCTAACCACGTGGAATATACCCCGTCGACAGCTGACCTTGTTGGCAAATCATATCATGTTTATACTTGCATTGAAGAGAGAAAACCGTTCGCCCCAATTTAACCCGGGGTCAAATCATTGTTGATAATTCATGACGGCTCATGTCACAACTGTCGGCCCGGTGACACGTCTGGGCCCCCACTCCCCTTTCAAATTCCTGGATCCGTCCCTGAGTTCATGACGGCAAATGTAACGGTCAAATCCGGGTGGCTTGCTCCAATTTTGTAGCCAATGTTTGTTTCGCAAGTGTGAAACAGGCCTACGGTATGTGTACAAGCTACCCCCCCACCCCTAATATGCAGAAGCGTTTGCGTTTTTGTACTTTCGCCTATCCTTTCAAGCTCAGGGCTTTTTTTGTGGCGGGGGGTGGGGGGGGTGGCAGCTTGCTTGACCATTAGAGGCTTTCGTCTGATCTCCGTGACCCATTGAGCAGCCAATCATGATCGTGATGCATTATGCAGTGGCTGGGCCCGCCGCTGCGACCCAGCTGGGTGGTATCATCGGCGAGAGGTGTGAAGGGGGGGGGGGGGGAGGTGCGTAATGGTAAAGCTGTTGGATATATGGATATTTAGGTCAATGGGGTGGTATGATATCTGAGGCAGTTTAGAATTGTAGGGTAGGGCATACGGGGGGGGGACCTGGGGTGGGGGGGGGGGCTTTGGACGAGGGCAGCTTTCGATCAGGCGCCCTCTCGCATGGAGGAGGCCAACAGGGGGTAATTGAAAGAGGTGAGGAATGAACAAGAAATGGATGGTCGCCAATGCTCAGTACCATACCCCCATGCCTTGCAATACTTTGCATTGGATTCATAAGCGTCAGCTTGCATATGTAAACTCAATTGTACGGGCCCCTGGGTCAAAAGTATTTTAATCTCTCATTAGTAAGTGCCACCTATATTTTGGAAAAAAATTATCGCTCACGTCCATATATTATCGCCCAACATCAACATAGAGTTACATGGTT